>JAODAL010025201.1:0-59097 GCA_025379985.1 Phyllomedusa bahiana
GACCGCCTGTGTCTGCCCCCAAAGGGCAACGGCCAAACCCCAAGGTGCTGTGTCCCCCAATGAATTGGATGAGAAAAGGATTTTCGGTAAGTAAAAAAATCCCTTTTTTCACGGTGCTAAAAAAATACCTTTTTTCTCCTGACGGAAAAAACCAAAAGCAATATAAAGCTAATATTTTCCCTCCCTGTGTTTGGGGAGCCGAGTGGATTGGGGAGGCACTGGCAGCTGACTTTGGGGTTTTACCTATAAGTGTTCTTTATGTGTTGTACATACACTGTACAACCAGTCAGGTGGAAACTATTTTAAATTCTTTTCAACTTTTTAGTGCCCTACACACTATATATTTGTGCGCCTGTCTGTCCTTTTTTCCCCTTCTGTTTGTTCTTTTTCCTGTCGGAGGGTACAAAGAGAAACAACGGACACACCTTTGGTCTATCATTAACCCTATACCTCACGGCCACTTTATTGGTTACACCATGAGTAACGGGTTGGCTCCCTTTTGCCTTAAAAACTGCCTCAATTTTGGGGCATAGTTTTCAACGGGGTTTTTGCAACGATGTAAAAGGTAAAGGGGCCCCAAAAGAGTGCCAAGAAAATTTCCCCACACAATGCACCCACCACCCCAGCCTGAACCTTGATACAAGGCAGGAGGGATCCGCTTTCATGTTGTTAAAAGCCAAATTCTGCCCCCTACCACCCGAATGTGCAGCAGAAACGAACTCATCAGCCGGAACGTTTTTCCAATCTTCTACTGTCCAATTTCGTGAGTTGGGAAAATTTGGGGAGCCTCAGTTTCCTGTTCTTAGCTGAAAGGAGTGGCCCCGGTGGGTTTCTGCTGCTGTACCCCATTGCCCAAAGTTGCCGTACTGGCGTTCGAGATGCTCTTCTCCCTTCCTTGGTTGTAACGGGGGGCTTTTGAGTCATGTTGCCTTTCACGCTCGAACCGTCTGCCATTCCCCCTTTGACCTCTGGCACCCAACAAGGCATTTCCCCCAAGGGCTCCCGCTAGGATTTTTTTTCTTTTTCGGCCCCATTCTCTGAAAAACACTAGAGGGGGTTGTGCGTAAAAATCCCAGGAGTCGCATTTCTGAAATACTCAGACCAGCCTTCGGCAACAACCATGCCCGTTCAAAGGCACTAAATCCCCTTTTTTTCCCCCTATGATGCTCGGTTTGAACTGCAGGGATTGTCTTACCTTTGTTACATGCCAAAATGCCTGAGTTGCCGCCATGTGATTGGCTGATTAGAAATTAAGTGTTAACGAGCTTGGACAGGTGTACCTAATAAATGGCCCGGGGGTGTATATCCAGAGCTCGCTTCTCTCCCTTATCATTTTAAAATCTATAATTTTACAGAGCTCAGTCTCTCCTCTAATATAACCCTATATATCACGAGCTTTTCTTCTCTCCCTCATCATATAACCCTATATATCAGAGCCCGTCTTTCCTCTATCATATAACCCCATATATCACAGGCTCAGCTTTTCCTCTATCAAAACCCCATTATCACAGACTCAGCTTCTCTTTCCCCTATCATAAAACCCTACATATCACAGAGCTCCCTTTTCTCCCTTACCCTATAACCCTTTAAAATCACAGAGCTCCCCTTTTTCCTTATCAAAAACCCTACATATCACGAGCTCCCCCTTTTTCTCCCCCTTTCCTATAACCCATTTAAAACAGGCTCCGCTTTCCTCTATCATATAACCCTAATATCACAGAGCTCACCTTTTTCCTATCATTTAACCTATATATCACAGAGTTGCTTCTCTCCCCCCTATCATATAACCCTATATATCAGAGTCAGCTCTTTTCCCCCTTTCATATACCCTATTATCACGAGCTCAGCTTCTTCACTATCAATAACCCTTATATCAGGCTCAGCTCTTCCTTCATTAAAAAACCCTTTATCCGAGCTCATCTCCTCTCCTCTGTCATATCACCCCCTAATACAGAGTCGCTTCTCTCCCCCTGCATATAACCCATATATCCAAAAGTCCGTTCTCTCCCCTATATAAACCCTACATTACAGAGCTCCGCTTTCTCCCCCCTTTCCTTTTAACCCTAATATCACAGACTCCCCTCTCTCCTCTATCATATAAACCCCAAATATCACAGACTCCGCTTTTCTCCCTCACCTTAACCCTATAATTTTACAGAGCTCGCTTTCTCCTCTATATATAAAACCCATATATCACAGAGCTCACCTTCTCTCCTCTTTTATTACCCTTAATCACAAACTTAGCTTCTTCCCTCTATCATTAACCCCATATACAAGAGCTCGTTTCTAACTATCATATAACCCTATAAAATCAGAGCTCACTTTCTCCTCTTCATAAACCCTATATATCACAGAGCTCAGCTTCTTCCTCTGTCATATCACCCTTAAAATCAGAGCTCGCTTCTTCCTCGGTCATATAACCCTAATATCCAGAGTCGCTCCTCGTCATATAAGTTTAAAACCCCACTGTAAAAATATGTAGTGGCGCAGGTGTATGGACTAGGATTGCCCACAGTAAATTACCAGCAGCTGGTGCTTAAACGATTTAAAGGAGTTGTCTCCCCACAGGGTTTCAAAGAATGCATGAAAGAAATTCTCTGTCACTTCCTGGTTCATACTAATTTGCATAAGCTCCTTGCTTGTACAGCTACATTGTGCTTTCAGATGCTAATTAGATTAGATTAGCTTCTCAAACTACTCAAAGGACTTCTTATCTGATCCCCAAAACAAAAGCCCTAATTACAGAGCTGTTTACTTGAGATAAATCAAGCTTTTTACTGTCTGGCAGCACAGGACACTGACTGACACTGGGGACCTGTGTGATGATTCACTCTCTGTTATCTCATTGAACAAACAGCCCCAGGAGATTTGTTTACAGGTCAGTTACTGAGGGAACTGAAATAGCCATGGAGGTAATAAATTCACTTGTATCTCTTTAGGGAAAACAGAGGAACAATGCAATATATTTGGAAAATGTCTTTATTTTGTGTTCCCTACAATTTGAAAGCTATTCTTTGTAGCGAGACAACCCCTTTAATTATATTTCACAATCATAGCTAGGTATAAATAAAAAAAACAAACATCTGATTTAATGTTCTCTGTAGCATTTTCCTCCGCTAGGTTTCCATTAAAGGGGTGTTTGCACTAGCGCTTTACAGCAACACCGTTCGGCTCATATCCAGCTAGCCACCGTCTCTGAGAATGGGAAGAGAGGCACATGCTATATTCAGAGCTCCCATAGAAATGAATGAGTAGAACAGCCACAAGCGCCGCCTTTGTTTTCCTCAGACTGTAGGCTTGTAGCGAGCTATGATCTGACCTGCAGCTAGTGGGAACACCCCTTCAGGTGACTATCTTGGAAACAACTATTAAAATCTAAAGCAATCTGGAATCTTAGAGGCTTGTTTGCTTGCTTTGACTTGTGACCTATTTGGATAACCCTTCTGTGATGGCCAGCCGTTATGATTACCTAGCTCATGTACTTAATGGACTGTCATTTTACCTCTGCAGGAGGAGAAGACGTCAGAAACGTGAGGATTCTGGGGTAAAAGATCACCAGGAAGGAATGTCTAGTGACGATGAGCTGCCTCTAGACCAGGAAAGTGAATGCAAACAAAATCAAGGTAACTGGGTGCATGCATTTGATGAATTGGGTCATAGTGCCTATGTACAGATGGTGGATTTTTCTGCTGCCAAACCTGCCGAGAAATAAGCATAGGAAATCTGAAAGCAAACTTTTTTTTTGTTTTTTGTTTTTCCCCCATTGTATATTTCACTTTCTATTGGCACAGAGTAAATGAGGCTAATCCATTGCATTTGCTGTGAGGATAAACAGGTCTGTGACAATATTGGGATACAAATCTTAAATCCGTGGTAAAAAAAAAATAAAAAAAAAATGTGCCATTGTTTAGTGTGATTTTTCTCTTTTGAAGTAATGGTGTAGGCATTAAAGGAGTTGTCTCCCTACAGAGTTTCATAGGCTGCATGAATGAAATACTCTGTCACTTCTTGGTTCAGACTGACTCATTTGCATGCTGTGCTTTCAGTTGGTAATTAGATCAGATTAGCTCAGAAGCTTCTCAAACTGTTCCCAGAAGGTTTTATCTTATCCCTCAAACAAAAGCCCTAATTACAGTTCTGTTTATTTTACATAAATCAAGCTTTTTACTGCCCAGCAGCACAGACACTGCCAGGACCTGTGTGATGGCATCACTCACTGCTATCACATAGAACAAACAGCAGGGGGGAGAGATGTACACAGGTCGGTTACTGAGGGAACTGAAACAGCCTGGGAGGTGATTAATTCACTTGTATCTCCTTAGGGAAAACAGATGAACAAAGCAATATATTTGGAAAATGTGTTTATTTTGTGTTCCCTACAATTTGAAAGCTATTCTTTGTAGCGAGACAACCACTTCCAGGGTGACATGTATAAACGGGGCTGTGCCAGATATCTGGCATCTTTACAGCCCGATATCCAGCGCAGCCCTGTTCATACGTTAAGTCTCCTGCACGCCACTCCGGGGCACATTACATAGCGCTTGCGACACTTTGTAATGCGCCCGATCTTGGAGGAGGCGGGGTGCACTAGAACCATAGTGAAGATACATATTTATAGCTTCGCTACGGCATTTCTAGGCACATTACTGCTGGAACAGGTATAGCACTTTCAAAGTGGTTTACCCGATCCAGAACTGTCGCCCCAGCGCTAGAATGCGCCTGATTTATGACCCGCTGTAGAGCTGGTTCATAAATCAGGCGCATTCTAGCTTATTAGGCACATGAAATTTGCCGTGTTAACGCCACATTTCACGCATGTCGCCCTAAATCCAGTTTTCAGTGTCCGAATACACATGAAAATTATATTGTGTGAATATAGACTTATCTGACAGCACATCTACACTTTTGAATGCTCCAATGATCCAGGGGCAGGTCGCACCACAGTCGTACAATGTGCCAAAGTTTGGCACGAAACTGTCTTACAAATCAGGGCTGTAGAGTCAGAGTCTGTGCCTATTTTGCAGGAGTAAGAGTCATCATAAAATTGTACCGACTCCGACTCCCAAAATATATAATAAGTTGGTCCAGTTAGTTTGATGCAGTTCAAAGAGCAATTTTTATACAGTCATCTTACCTATCTTATACATAAATGTGACTTGCAAGTATTTAGCCTCTGCTTAGTTATGCATATTCTTTCCTGTAACTGCATCGTTACTGTTTTGCTCCTAAAAATCAAAATGTAAATTTTTATTATTTTGTTAGTATTTGGGAAATCTGCCTTTGGTTTTCAGCACTGCCTGAATCCTTCTGGGCTCTGAATCAGATTCAAGCATATCCTGACCAAAATCTGACCCAGGTCTCTTCTACACTTTCAAAAGATCAAAACATTGTTACCCTTTTGCTTGTCAGTGTCTGTTCTACCTAAATAGCTTGATTATTGTATCATAAGGTGATAAACAGCCGGATGTTACCATTTTACTACAGTAAAGTTATCACTTAAACATGCGCCGTGTATGAGGGAGTCGGAGTCAGGAATCGGAGGTTTGGGAAATTGAGGAGTCGGAGCTTGCCGACTCCACAGCCCTGGTACAAATCCACACTAGTTTCAAAGTGGCGAGGCTGAGACTACTTTTGGCATAGAGTGGGACACATTTCTAAAGTGCTGTGAGACCATTTCTTATATACTTTCGGATCGTACGCTACTGAAAACAGTGGTAGACCTGGCAATTCGCACCAGGTTCATACATGTTCCCCGAAGTCTGCAAGGGCTGAACAGTTTTTTTGCATAGACATGTATTAAAAATGTGTGTATTACTGTGTTCACAATATTGGAAGTCTGACCGAAAGCAGTGACGTTCGATTTGGATCTGTCGTTTGAACGGAACGTCATCCCCTACAGTTTCGGTGTGGCGTGTGCTTGTTGTTTTATCGGATATGCACTGGTCTTTTGGCAATAGTGCACTTCTACTTATCTTCTGCGCATTTGCGCTAGTCAGGATGCTGGTGCCTCCATACTTTGGCTCTCCACCACCCTCCCCAAACACAGCATCTCACTACTATGTGCTGTGCGATGTTCCTGTACAGGGCGGCAGTCTGCAGCCATCATAGTAAAGCGTCCGCATCCTGACTAGCACGATTTTGGTGAATTGGCTAGTAGGTATGCACTGTGGCCAGGAGTCCAGTCCATACGCGCCCACTGTAGCTGTTGGGGATAACGTTCTGTTGGAACTAACGAACCGAACCAAACGTCATCATTTTCAGCCAAAGTTCCTGTATTGTGAATACAGGAATAAACACGTTTTTTTAATACAAAAATTACTGTTTATTCCTTTATGGACTTGAATTTTAATTTTTTTATTTTTTTTTTAAATAATTGGACAATCCTTTTTATGTGCATTTTTACAATTTTTCTTTTGTCATAACAGTGATTTATTCCTGATTTCAGTAATGTTTATCTCCTACATAGGATGTCCTCCTCCTGTGTAAATCCATCTTTGAATACGTCCATGAAGATTTCTACCAGACTAAAGATAACCTGTCCAAGTTCAATGAGTGGAGGGAGCGGTTTCCGGAGACCTATTATGATGCTTACATCAGTTTATGTATTCCCAAACTGCTAAACCCGCTGGTCCGAGCACGGTTAATAGGCTGGAATCCTCTGCAGGTAGCGTAACACTACCATACCTTGGCCGTTCTACCAAAAGAAACCATCTAAGCCAAACTAATAATGTTTTGTGCCTAATGCAGGCTTCAGGGAGCAGAGCATGACCCTGGAATACATAGCACACCGAAGATGATCCATGTACAATGCACCATCACGTCATATCCTGCACTAGACATATCACTGGGATTAGAAACCTCTGATCCAGCCTGTTTTAAGGGGTTGTGCCACCATAGCCATGTATCACCTATCTACAGGATAGGTGACAAATGTCTCATCACTGGGGGTTCAACCCCTGGTCTCTATAATTGGGGCCATATCTCACCCATCCTTCCTCACAGTTATGGCTTGATCATTTCTATTATGTCTTACAATACTTCTGTCTGACAAGGCTTAAAGAGAACCTGTCACATAGGTTGAGCCCCCCTTGCTGAGGATAGCACAAGCTAGTGACAGACCTGCTGTTTCCAGCGCTGTGTCCCTTATTCTGTAAGATGCGGTCGTTTTAGAGCATTTAATGCTCAAATCTTATTCATGAGTGTTAGCCCCACCCACCAAAGGCTAGCCCCACCCACTCAGTTATTTACATGTTTCTACCTATTCAAAGTAATAGGTTTATCAGATGAGGTGGGCGGGGCTAGCCTCAGGTGGGCGGGGTTTGAAAAAAACTGACTCTTTGAATGACTCTTCTGGCTGAAAACTGCAGATTTGAGCATTAAATACATGAAAACTCCAGCATCTTACAGAATAAAGGACACAGTGCTGGAAACAGCAGGTCTGACACCAGCTTGTTCTGCCCTCAGCAAGGGGGACATAATCTATGTGACAGGTTCTCTTTAACAGACTTTTGCATATGGCAGACCTGGGGGCCATTGTTAGTCTATGTTAGCAACCCATTGACATTCCGGGATTGGTCAGTCAATAGGTTTTAATGCCATCCAAGGATTCAAAGGTGTTTTGCCACTATAGACATTTAGGAAGGCAGAAGCGCTAACCACTCTGCTACATTGTAGCTACTACAATTACTGCAGGCACTATAGACTTTTATCACATAATAAGATGCCATCCTTCCTCTTTGCATTCGTGCAGGGAAGAAGGCTTTGAACAGAACATTGGTAGAACATACATATTACTGCTCCATTTCAGGTCTATGGTACCAACTGAGATAACTGAGTGCTTTACTTGGTGATCTCTGTTGATCCTATAGACTTTGAATGGAACAGCACTGTGCATGTTGAACCACTGCTCTGTTCAAAGCCGCCTTCACTGCATGAGCACAGCAAAGACGGATGGGCTAAGTGAGTGGGAGTGGCGTTTAGCAACCAGCCGTGGGACTCCCAGCGAACAGATTTGTATCATCTGTCCTTTGGTTAGGGGATAAATGCCTACAGTGGCGCAACCACTTTATTCCCTTAGATGGAGTTAAAGGGGTTGTCTCATCTCAAGGTTTCATAGGATGCATGAATGAAATAATGCTGCTTTGCTCTGCGACTTCCTGGTCAAGCTGTCTGTAATTAGCATATGAGCTCCCTGTATTCAGACTTCTCTGTTTATTATAAACCAAAACAAAATGATGACTCAAAAATACTATATAAAATTGTCAAAAATCCATAATAAACTTTATTATAACAAATAAGTTTCACAAAACTGACACAATGTTTTTAATCATAGCTAAAAAAAAACAGTTAAAAATCATACAAAGTACAAAAACGCAGGACAGTACGTCACTTACAACACTGGGACAACAAACAAAATAAATTAACCACAATGCATCATAGTATAAATTACACTAGTAATATATCAAGTGACATAAATATACACCAGATGCACTGCAGAAAATAATATCAAATCTTAAAAATATAATACCCAGGAATAAGAGACATGCCACCTGCCACAAACCGCCTCGACGTACGTTTCGCCGCCTAGCTTCCTCAAGATACAAATCTGATGATACAAAGAGGCTCAGCCTCTTGAGGAAGCTAGGTGGCGAAACGTACGTCGAGGCGGTTTATGGCAGGTGGCATGTCTCTTATTCCTGGGTATTATATTTTTAAGATTTGATATTTTCTGCAGTGCATCTGGTGTATATTTATGTCACTTGATATATTACTAGTGTAATTTATACTATGATGCATTGTGGTTTATTTATTTTGTTTGTTGTCCCAGTGTTGTAAGTGACGTACTGTCCTGCGTTTTTGTACTTTGTATGATTTTTAACTGTTTTTTTTTAGCTATGATTAAAAACATTGCGTCAGTTTTGTGAAACGTATTTGTTATAATAAAGTTTATTATGGATTTTTGACAATTTTATATCGTATTTTTGAGTCATCATTTTGTTTTGGTTTATATTTGGTATATTTATGGTGACAGTTGTTTGTTTGACCTGCTTCTGAATTGGTGTTATGTTTCTCTGTTTATTAGTCTAGATTAAATAAATTTGCCTTCTCTGAGGTCCGGAGAAGCGTCATAGCTAAAGTAAACAGTAGAGTAATTACTGTCTTTTGTCTGAAAGATCAGATAACACACAAGCTCTCACTGTCTGAGTTAATCACTCCCTGCTATCAGATAGAACAAACAGCGGGGGGCGGGGAGGGGGTAGAGTACACAGGTGTTTCACTTGGGGAACCAGAGAGAGCTCAGAAGGTGATAAAATCACTTGTAGCTCCTTAACAAGAAAAAATGAACAAAGCAATATATTTGGAAAACGTCTTCATTTAGTGCTACCTACATGTGGAAAGCTAATCTTTGTAGTGAGACAACCCCTTTAAAGCCCCATGACCTATCTCAGAATGTCAATGGGTTGCCATGGCATCCTAATGGTGGCCCCCAGGTCTGCCAAAAATGCAAAAGCCCTTTAAAGGGCCCTGCCAGACAGAAGAACTTAAAGAAAATTGTAGAAAAGATAAAACCGTATTCCTTGTCAAGTCAACCAACGGGAAATTTAAAGGAACCTGTCACAAAAAATTTGAAAAAACCCCTTCCCTGAAGGAAACAGTCCAAGGAAAGTGTAAACCCCTGCTGTTTCCAGCGCTGTGGTCCCTTTTTCTGAAAATTTAGCAACTGTTTTAGAGCATTTAGTGCCCCAAATCTTATTCATGAGCAGGTGTTAGCTTCCCCAAAACCAAAATGCTGGCTCGCCCACTGACATTATTCAAAATTTTTCCCTACCTTTTCAAATTAATGGGTTTTATTCCATTGAGGTGGGGGGGGGCTACCCCTCGGGTTGGGGGGATTTGAAAAAAACTGACACCAAAAGGACTTTTTCGTTTGACCCTTCGGGCTGAAAACTGCAAAATTTAGCATTAAAAACATAAAAATTTACAGCATTTTCAGAATAAGGGACACATTGCTGGAAACAGCAGGTCTAAACATTTGGCTTTTTTCTCCCCTTAAAGCCGGGGGGGGAAAAAATTTATGTTACAGTTTTTTTCGTTTTTAAAAACAAATATATATTTTTTTTCTTTTTTACATTTTTTTTTTCCTTGCAAAGACCCTTATTTTTCAGTGAAAAAAATCATGCATATTTTGGCATTGCGGGCTTTAAAAATGCCCCAAAACCTGTATAACAAAATTTATAAATTAAAACGGGAAAATTTTTTTTTAAAAACTGCCTGAAAAAGTTTTAAAAAACCCAAAAGTGCAAGTTACCCCAAAAAGCAAAATTTGCTGTTTAAATGTGCAAGAAAACTTTTTTTTTGACAAAAAAAAAACCATTGTACGGTTTTGGGTTCAAATGAAAAATAAAAAGTAAAAAAAAAAATATAAAAATTTTTTAAACACCTTTTCCCACTGCAAAAAAATAATCCCTTTTAAAACGAAAATTTTTACTGAGATATCAAAAATTAAAACAATCAAAACCCCCCAAAAAATTTAACCACTACTTTACTAAAATGATACAGCATCCCGGGGCCCCAAACCTTCAGTGGAGAAATTTCCGCCCCGAAAAGGAGGGCCCCCCGCTTTTTGTGACGATAATAAAAACAAAAATATACTAAAAATAAACCCTTAAACCCCACAAACCCGACGCGTTTTCCCCCGTAAAAATTCTAGGTTCATCAGGGATTAAAAAAAACTCGCTGGGAAAAAGAAACCTAAAAAAACAACCATATACAAAAAAACCCTCTTAAAATACATAACCCCAAATTTAATTCAAAAGGAGAGATACTTAGCTTGGGTGCGGTCAGGTTTTGGGAAAGATACTCCCCGCAGCTCCTTGGAAATCTGGCCCCCCGGGGGATAAGAGGGATCCTGAGCAAACGCTCTGTTTCCCTTTTAAAAGCCTCAATGGCCCTTTAAATGTATAACAAAAAAAGCCCCTAACCCTCCCAAATTTGGGATATTCTGCTTTTTAAACCCAAAATTTTTGGGTTTTTTTAAGGTTTATTTACCCGGGGTTCCGGATATTTGGGCTGCGCAGTCCGGAAAGAGAAAAAAGTCATTTTTTTGGTTAGCGCCGCCGGGAAAGACACTGCGCAAGTCCCCAGTAGGCGGCCCAACCAAGCGGCGCCCGGCTTCTAAAAAACCACTGCGCATGTCTGAAAAAGAATCCCTGTTTCCCTTTTGGGTAGCGCTGCCCCATCCCTCACTGTAAAAATGTTAAAAAACTCCCGCTCCCACCCCTGCCTGTAATTCAAAAAAAATGCCACCAAATACTCCGCCACCAAAGGCACACAAATAACCCATGGCGAGTACACTCGGGTTTCCCCACGTCACCCCCATATACTCGCATATTTATGATACTATAGCCAAACTATTGTTTAAAGGGAATTTTCCCCCTTAGTTCCAAAATTTACCGGAGTAATTACCATAAAAACCCACAAGAAAAAGGTTAATAAGGGCCCTTTAAACCAGGGCCAAAGATTTTCTGGGTTTCAAACGTTCAATGTCCCAGCTGACTTTAATTATCAACTGTAGGAAAAAAAGTTTAATTTTAATGAAAAAAAAATAATGTTGGGGCCTGTACATATCCAAAGGCAGACTGGAACAATTAATATTGGGCCCTCTATGGGGGATTGGAAAAAGACAGAGCAGAGTGAACCCGGCCTAAAGCAAAAGGGCCCATTCTATAAAAAAAACCCAAAATTTTAAAAATCTCATTGAGGCCCCCCTTTTTTGAACAGAAACCCAAAGGGAAAATCCATTGGGGCCCCTTTGCAAGAAAAAACGTCTAACCCATTCCCCTCCCCCTGGGGGATGGCTCAAAGACCTCAAAAATTTGAAAACGCAGAGATTTTCCCTTTTCAACCATTATGAAGTTCCCCACATGTCGGGGGTCTGGGTTCCTCCAAATTTTGTATACCCCCCGATGGTTTTTTCCCCCCCTTCCCCTTTTAATATTCCCCCTTTTTTTTCCAATATAAATTAAAAATTTGGGGAGGGCATATACACATGTTAAAATACTTTCCTTTTTGTCCACAGTTGGCAAAATCCAATGGAAAAAATTTTTTTTTCCATTTGAAGGGCCTTGTGAAGGATTTATTTTGTAAAATATAAAGGGCCCGGGTACACAAAACCCCTGCCCCCCATTTAAAAAATGCCCAAACGGTCTCCTTTTCCCGCCCGGGGCCTTTAGAGGGTGTTGATGTAAAAAGGGCTAGGATCAGTCCCATCTTTGATAGATCTACTACCCCCCGAAAAAGTTTTCAAAGGGGGTTAAGGGAAAAAACCCTTTAGATCCTGATCCAACATTAAAATTTCCCCCGTTTTTTTTTAAGGATATTACACACTTCTAAATTTCTGTATCAAAAGTTTCAACTAACGCCCTTAAATTTTTTTTCCCTTTTTAATTTTTTTTGGGTTTTTAAACCCACATGTGGGGGGGAACATCATAAAGGTGAAAGGGAACCTTCGTTTTCCCAATCTTAAAGGCCCCGGGGACCCCCCCCAAGGAGGGGAATTTGGGGTAACCCCAAAATTATGCAAAGAGGCCCAATGGATTTAAACCGATTGGAAATTTTTTCATTCCCAAAAGGGGCCCTTTAAAGAGACTTTTTCAATTTGGTTTTTTTTAAAAAAATAAACCTGCTTTTTGGGCCCGCTTTAAATCTCCTTGGCCTTGTTCACACCTCCATAGAGGAAACCCCTAAATTTAAATTTTTAAAAAGATCGACCATTTTGGGTTTGTATCAAGCACCAAAATTAAATTTTTTCAAATTTTATTCACTGAATTTTCCTACAGTCTGAAAATTCCCGTCACTGGGACAGTGAAAAGCGTACCCCGAAATCTTTTTGGGGCCCCGGGTTTAAACCCCCTTTTTAACCTATTCATGTTTGGGTTTTATGGTAAATTTTCCCCCGGTAAATTTTTGAGAACAAAAGGGGAGAAGGGCCCCCCTTACAATAGCTTGCTAAAGCTATCAAAAACATATGCGATTTTAAAAAGGGGGTGACCGGGGGCGAGGGTTTCTCGCCAAGGGGTTTTCTGTGCGCCCCCGGGGGTAGCGTGGATCTGTCAAGGGCATTTTTTTTTGAATTACAGCGCAAGGGCGACTGAGCTTTTTAAAATGTACATGACGCTCCCGGCACCCCCCTAACCCATTCAAGTGACATCATTCTCTAATTTTTTAAAATGCCCCCCAATTGGGAAATTTTTTTGAACGGGGCCGGGCGGGGCCCCGCATGGGCTGGGGCCGCTAATCTTACATCCAGTGGGCATTTCCGTTCGGCGCTTAAAACCGGGGAAAAAAAAATATTTCTCTCTTTCCGGACATTCGCAGTCCAAAATCCGGAACCGCCGGGTAAATCAAACCCCTAAAAGGGAAACCCGGCAATAAAAATTTTAAAGCAAATAATTAAACCCTTTTGGAGATGTTTTAAAAGGGGGTTAAAAAATTTGTTTTTAAAATAAATTTGGAAGGGGCCCTTTGAGCAAAAAGGGAACCCCGGACGGAATTTTTCCAGTATCCCCCCCTTTTCCAGGTTTCCGCAAACCAAGGGCTGCGGGGAATTTCTTTTTTCCCCTATACCCCGAAAAACACCCAAGCTAAGTAAACCCGTCTCCCAAATTTAATCTAAATAGGAGGTTAAAAAGTAATTTAACTGTTTGTTTTGTATATTGGGTTGGGATATACGAAATCTTTTTTCCCCCGCGAGTTTTTTGAATCCCCTGATGAACCCCAGAATTGTAAAGGGGGAAACGGGGTTTTGGGAAAAACTGGGAATTTTAAAGGGGTTTTTTTACAAAGTATATAGTGTTTTTAAACATTCCAAAGCCTAGCCATATTTTTTAATCCCACTACACCCCTTTTCTGATGGGCGCACAGTTCGATCAAATTTTTTGGGGGAAAAGTAGTTGGGAAAAAATTTAAAAGGGGTTTTTGATTGTAAAAATTTTAAGATATCTCAGTAAAAAAGTTTTCGTTTTAAAAAAGGGGGAAAAAATTTTTCAGTGATAAAGAAGATTTTAAAACCTCTTTTATATAGAATTTGCAGAATTTCAAAAATAAAAAATTCACCACCAAAAGGGGTTTACATGAAAAAGGTTTTGGGGGTTTTTAAAATAAACCATGAATGGGGATTTTCTTGGGGTTTGAACCCCCCCCTCCGCCTAGGACACAACAGAGTTTGAGCAGATGCCGGGGGGTATTCGTACCTGGGGTTAATTTTCTGCTTTTGCAAACAAAACCCAAAAAACCCTAGAAGGACGGGCCCAGATCCCTAAAGGGGCTTTTAAACCCTTTATTTAGAAAAAACGGTGATTCCCAAAGTTTCTGGTGAGAAAATCCAGTACATCTGTATCAGACAGTGTAGGAGGAAACTCCCGTAAAAACCTGCAAATTCAAGATTTTTTTTTTTAAAAACAGTACAAAAAATCTCCCCAAAGCAAACAGGGATGCAACTTGAAGTCTAATACAAACTTTTATCATGTACTATCCTGATTTTTCGTTTTGTATTTACACATGACTGCACCACAAAAAAATGAGTGCAGCCGAAGAAAATACAGGATGTAACTCAATGATCATAAAAGGAAAGTAATCATGTAAAGTGACCGCACCCGCAAAATAGTGGAAGCAGCTCGGAGTATAATACAGATGTAACCAGGATCATACAGGATAATAATGCATTACACATGATTTCACCACAGAATATGATCGCTCTGGAGCAAAAAAGATGTAACTAAGGAACGTACAGGAAATGAAAGTATTACACATTCTGCACCAGCAAATAGAAAGTGCGGCCTGGATATAATACGGGTTAACTCAAGATCAATACAAATATTAATGTAGTACACAGTGACGCACCGCAGAAAGTTATGCAGCTCTGATATAAACAGGGTAAAATCGGGACAGTAAAATAAATAAAGTTGTAAAAAAATGACTGCACCCCAGAATAGTGAGTGGGCCCGGGGTATAAAAGGGGTTAACTCAGGGGTCAGTACAGGAAAAGTATTGCATGTACACAGGACTGCACCCGCAAAAGTGAGTGCACCTGGAGCATAAACAGGATGTAACTAAGGATCAGTACAGGATTTATAATGTATGTACACAGTGTCTGCCCCAGCAGAATAGTGAGTGCGGCTCTGGATTAAATTACAGGATGTTAACTCGGGGGAAAAAAAATTTAACAAATATGTAATGTATGTAAAACATTTGACTGCACCAGCAGAAATAGTGAGTGCAGCTCTTGGAGTATAATCCCAGGATGTAACGGGGGATCAATACAAGGAAAAGTAATGTATGTACACAGTGACTGCACCAGCAGAATAGTGAGTGCAGCTCTGGAGTATAATACAGATGTAACTCAGGATCAGTACAGGATAAGTAATGTATGTACAGTGATTGCACCAGCAGAATAGTGAGTGCAGCTCTGCCATATAATATAGGATGTAACTCGGGATCAGTACAGAATAAGAAGTATAATAAATTTACAGTAAAAAGTTCTTTAAAGAGAATGCGTGACTTAACAGTATGGGACAGAAGTAAAGTTGCCCTCTGGTTACCTAGAGGAATTAACGCTCCACTGGAAACAGAAGCTGATGTGAATGCTTTAGGCTTTGTTCGCTCTGTATTTGCAGTGTATCGCCAAGGTGATCAGTCGGCTCCCATGTGTGTTGTGGTGTGGTGGGTTTTTTTTATTTTTTTTTATAAACCCTTTTATTGCAAAAAATGTTTGCAGGAGACCTCTGTATAGAAAAGCATAGTCAACTGCTATTTAATATAAAGCTATAAAACAGATTGATGAATCGGAAAAGGGAAAGTGTTATAGATGTGTGTTTACATGTGAACTCGAGGCTTTCCTGGTGGCTATGATGGCTATAGGGTAGTAAATTAAGTCTGAACATAGCTTTGTTATCCTTCCAGAATCTGAATGCAAAGAAAACAATATTTGCCAAACTGAGTAGCTGTTTTATTTCAGGTTTTGCGGAGCATGTGTGGGATCCTATGTCATCTGTTCATTCTAAACAGGCTGGTGGCATTTCTCCCAAAACACATGTACTGGGGGATGAGAAAAGCAAACCGATGCAGGTGAAAATGATGTCATGTGTCCATGTAATAGGAGGATTGGAAAGCAACATTCGTGGTTCGGATCACCTATTGTAATTGGTAGATCTTGTGCTATCTGTTAATACTGTCTGTGATGATAAGGAGATTGCAGAGAGGTGATCTCTACATA
Organism: Phyllomedusa bahiana; assembly: GCA_025379985.1. Classification (NCBI taxonomy): domain Eukaryota; kingdom Metazoa; phylum Chordata; class Amphibia; order Anura; family Hylidae; genus Phyllomedusa; species Phyllomedusa bahiana. The sequence goes on from JAODAL010025201.1 coordinate 16,274, forward strand.
AAAGGAAGAGTCAGTCTAATGTAAATGGTGCATCCTGTGTTCTCTATTGGTAGTTACCTGTCAGTGTAAGGATATGTTCACACGGCTTATTTAGGGGCGCATTTAGCCATGTATTGAGAGCGTACTGCGCTTTAATAAGAGCGAAATGCGCCCTAATCATTATGGTAATCCACAGAACTATGGATTACGCCTCCTGTCCCCGCTCGTACAATACGGTCGTATTGTACGCGCGGGGAGATAATTGACATGTCATTTATTCACGGCACTTGCGTGCTGCGAGTAGTGGCAGTCTATGGGGCCGGCGGGCTAAACCTCACCCCCCCCCCCCCTCCCTGCGCCGATTGCCGTGACTCCCGAACACCCGGCTTAATTGCGGGGCGTACTGTACGCCCCGCAGTTAAGGTGTGTGAACATAGCCTAATACTGCATTTGATGACACAGTGGAGAAGTGATCTCTACAGAACATAGTCTGTTATTAGACTCCGTGAAAAAGCTGCAGGACTTTATTCCTACATATCTTTAACAGAGAAACTTCATTCAGTCAGATTTGTAGTTGATTATCATTTGGATGTGTAATTGGAGCTTTTGTCTTTCATGCTGTAGGAGCTTGTCAGTTGTCTGGTTTCAAGAATAAAGCAGACCATAGAAGATGAAGTATTTATTCCTCTCTACCCTAAAAGGTACGAGCAGCGGAGTTGTAAATCTTTTAAAAACCGTTAAACGGGGAAATAAGGTAGGAAATGTGACCCAACCCGGGTTATAAAGGGTTCGATTCTCCGGGACTACAATCAAAACGGCATTCCTGCCAACATTGAGCTAAATGGACTCCACTGACCCTTTCCCCTTCTTCTTGCTTTACCAGGTTCAGCTACTGCCCAGATATTCTAGTGGCGGCTGTATCTGCTATTTACAGTTCCATTATACTTGCATACGTTATAGGGGGTCTGAGCTGCATTTGCTGTAATACCAGGAAAGCCCTAAAAAAAATATGGAGCGTCCCCAAAAAAAAAGGGATGCAGCGCTCATGGAGGGGATCGCGAGGGGACCCCCCCCCCAAATTGGAATGAAGGAAATTCTAAAAACAATAGTCTGTTTAGAGTGCTGGAAAAACCCTTCATTTTTTTTTTAAAGCCTATACAGAATTTATTATTTGGCATTGCCCCTGTCCCCATGGGGTTCACAATCAAAAATTCCACAAAAATTTTTTTGTTTTTTGGCCAGAGGAAAGGGGATGGAACGTAGGGAGAAAATGCTAACTCCTTGCGGTTGTTGTCCTTGGTGGGATTTGAACCCAGGACCCCAGCCTATCTTGTGTACATGTTCCAATTCCACAACATTTTCAAACTCTCTATTTGCCGTTGGAGAACAAAAACCCAGACAGACCTAGTACTTAGTTTTCTAAGTTCTTTTACATAAAAGAATCTTGTGCATTACACAGTCTGTACTTCAGACTGATATGTTGCAAGAAGTTTTGGATAGGAGCAAGGTTTGTGCTGCAGATAGACCACTAAAACCAAAAGCAATCCTGTAAGGGTATGTGCAGACGCCGTCTTGGATACGTTATCGCCATACGTCAAACGTATTGCATCAACCATTTTAAAAAGCCCACAAAATGTGGTCCGTTTTTGGGATACGTTTTCTAGACTGCGAATCTACCCCCCTTTAGTTTTCTGGCTTTAAGGTTTAAAACAGATCAAGAATTGACATGTCAGTCCGTTTAATGCAATGCAAAAAACGTAACTAAAACCCATATTGTCTGAACAACAATACATATTTTACATTGAAATAAATGTAATCACACGAACACTGTTTAAATACGTACTGGGGTTCGTTTTTCGATACATAAAACTCCCCAAAAAATTTTTAAACAAACCAGTGTGAACATCTCAAAAACCCCTCAGCTGCAAGAAATGTAATGCTTTTTTCGGGTTTTTTCGGCTTTTCCCCCCTTTAAAAGGGGGTTTTGCCCAAGTGATTTCCCTTTACCTGTTATCTCTCAGACAGATGAAAAACAAATCATGCTTTTCATGAACGCTCGGGGGTGGTAGAGGGCCCGTGCAGAGCGATAAGCAAGGGAGCGTCTGCAATGTTTACTAAATAATTTCATGACAATAGTGGTTCTCAATACAGCAAAAGCCTCAAACTGCACTTTCCCCCAGCCCCTTTTCAACTCCTTTAGTTCCCTGTCATCAATAAAATGCAAAAACGCAACGCGGCCCAAAACAGCTCCTGTCAGTGTCCTGGGGGGTCAATGTAAACTTTCAAAACAAGGCATGAAAGAAAAACGTTTTCCCCGGCTTGACTTTTTGTAAAACACATATATTTAAAAAATGATTAAAAACCCCCTTTTTTGGGGGACCCACGTCAACATTAAACGTGGCAAACCCCTTTTAAAGATTTTAAAAGTTTTAGCTACATTGGACCTAAAACCTCTTTTGATTTGTTATTTTGGGCTTGTGTGATTAATCAGACTGGATATTGTGACCGGATACAGGTTGTGGCTATAGATGACTAATCTTTTTCTTCGTTGTTACCCGATTATTAGAGGACGGAATTCCCACATATAATTTCAGCAAGACAGTTCGGGCAACGTAAAGTAAGTTGCCTCACCTACTACTACATGTAGTTTAACATTAATGTGTCACATGACATGTCAAAAATCTGGTCACAATTAAGGGGTTATTTTTTTTTTTTTTGGGGTTGGGGGGGGTTTCCCCAAAATCGTTGGGGCCCCCCCCCCCCGGGGGGTTTTTCCTTTTGGGCCCCCCCCCCAGGGGGGGGGTTTTCCCCCCAACTGCTAGCTAAAAACCGGAGGAAAGCTAATACGCTTTTAACCCCTAAGATGCCACAATAAATGCACCTGCTGTATGTAATGGATTAAAGGGGTTTTGCCACTTGGTAAAATCCCTTTCTGAGGCTGGCTTGTAGTGAGTTACAAACTGGTCTCATTGAATGAGGAGATGGCGGAGATGGCTGAGCTTGCACAGCTCTCCCCAGTTCATGTCTATGGGAGTTCTGTGACCACACACACGTTCATTACTTCTGAACATAGGTGAGCACACTTGCTCGGCTATATTTGGAAATCTCTAAGAAATTAATTAAACTCACAGAGGTGATACAGGCGTGGCGTGCCGACCAGTATTAATAAAAGCTGGGGGCGTAATTCAGGCCCATGGCTGCCATTTTACTAGCCCTATTGCCCCATGCTTTAGTTAGGGTACACACAACTATTATTGTACGTTTTTCTGCAAAATATTACTATTGCAGAACAGTGTACAGGCGATAATGCTCCCCAGTGGTCAAGTATTTTACATATAAAATAATTTAAAAAAGTTAAATCTAATTGGCATGGTCACATCTGTCGACGTTTGATCTATTAAAATACTGTGTAACTCTATTTATAACCTATGGTGATAATCATGGAAAAAAATTACTCAATTCCAAAATTGAGGGGAGGAGCATTTGTTAATTTTGCAAAATTGAAATAAAACGTGTCCCAGTCAGAAGTGTCCTGAAACGGTACCAGTATAAGCTTACGCTTAAACCTGTCCAAAAAAAAATAAAAAATTTGGTCCATAGATTGAAAAATAAAGTTATTGGTTGCAAAAAATTAAGCTGCTATGCAAGTTAGAATTTTTTTTTTTTTAATTGTTTAAATAGCATAGCAATAGACATAAATAAAACTCTATTCTGCAGGTATGGTGCGGTTAGTAATACCATTTTAAAGTACATCTTGTCCCGCAAAAGACCAGCCCTCATGTAGAAAAATTTTTAAAAAAAGTTACAGCTCTTGGAAAGCGAAGAGTTAAAAACGAATCCGACCGTACAAAAAATTGTTGAGGCAGGAAGGGATTAAATCAGCACGGTGTCTGTGTTTTCAGGAAAACTGTGCAAAAACCTTCAAGTTTTCAGATTACAGCTAGGTACAAGGGGTCCCAGCATGAGGTCACTTTGTGGTCAGCTTAGTGTCCCAGGAATCTTGTAACATACATGTTTTCAGATTACAGCTAGATGCAAGAGGTCCCAGCATGAGGTCACATTGTGATCAGCTTGTTTTCCTGAACATACAAGTTTTCCAAAGTGGAAAAACCCTTTAAGAGGGTAATTTAGGAAGTAATGTATGGTTTTTCTTTTTTTTTTTTCTGGGCAAACCTTATGTGCAAAGAACGTGTACATTTTTGGCATTTATGCTGCTGTCAGCACTTTTTGATAAATTATGGTAAATGCCAGGCCATACACCTCAACTTATGTCAGAAAGTGAGAAACCTTCTATCTACTCCAATTTCTGACAAAGATTTCCGTTTGTGGCACAGACAGCCACACGTGCGACAGATTTATTTAGAAGCACACATCTCTTACATTGCTCGCATCTTTTTCCTCTAGTCGTCTTTTTTTTTTTTTTTTGTGTGTAATTTTTTTTCAGATAATTCGACAAGTCTGTGAAATATGGCACTGCATAAACCTACCGCTATGTGTCTCCTTTTTCCATAGATAAGGTAGATGTTACAGTAGACTGCTATAGCGGTGTCCGCTCTCCCAATATCACTTCTATAAGATGATTTTTATTAATAATGTGTTTTGCCATTCCTCTGTTATTCCTCATGGGAACGTTTGACTAAATTGACTACTGAATGTCACCATGGCCGTACACAGTGTGACACTTTACAGTTACTAATGGAGCAAGGCCTGTTGTAAAGGCACCTGGAGCATTGGTTCTCAAACTTTTTTTGTTCTGTTGCCCCTCTTTGACCCCATCCCAAGATGGTCAAATTCAAAATGTGCGTTCCAAATAATAAACATATAGTATTAAAATAAGATCTAGGTAAGAGAGATGGCAAAAAAAACAAAAAAAAAACCACTGTATGTTCACTAGTTGTCGCCAAAGTCACATCTTACCCATTAAAGAGCCTTGAAGGATAACTGGCAACTTGAAGCCAAGTCAATTACTCAATCCATACAAAGTCTCCCACCTGCAGACAGCTGTTTCAGGGTGTTGGGCTCTCGTCTGTGTAGACCAGGGTTATGGCTGGCTGGGTGATAGGCCTTAGCTGACGATCAAATGGGATAAAGCTTCTCCTTAGATTACAACGTTAGTTCAGTTGAAAAATTCTGATTTTGTACTCTCTGTAAGATCCATTTCTTGTCTGATTCATTGGGGGACACAGCACCTTGGGTATAGGCCCTCACCCTAGGACACTAGAACCAGAGTCAGGGGGTCCCCAGAAGAGGCCATATCCAGACCTGGAGCTTCCATGTTCGTCAACCATCTGTCTGGACAAAGCTCAGGTGCCATTTGAGGAAGAGAAAACTCTAGTCCTCTTATGCAAACTCTCCATACTGGATACACCTGGCTCTAAGCTGGCAGTAAGCCTAAGGCAGCAAAATTTTTATGGCTACACCCCAAACTGCCGGAGAGTTGGGGTACTTACCTGTCTGACATTTTCGGGCGTTGTGGCATCCTCCCTTCGGTGCCAACCACCCTTGGGTGGCACTACTGTAATTCAAGAAGAAAAACGCAGAGGGTAAGCAGCGCAGGGAGGATCTGCAGTTTAGCTAGAAAACTGACTGGCTCCTGACGTCCCCAGGGGGGATCATCACCACAGTGACCACACATGTGCACGGCCCCCTGATAGGTTAGAGCCAGAGGCTCCATCACCACCTGAAAGAGAAAAGAAATACAACTAAAATAAAAAATGCAACAGAGCAGCATCTGCCTCCTAGACTCACTAGGCTGAAAACTGATTAGACTGGCGTCTGGAGGAGGGACATATGCCATTTGGGCGGTGCCAACACGTTTGGTTCCACCCAGTGTCAGCCTCCTAGGGCGAGGGCCTATATCCAAGGTGCTGTGTCCCCCAATGATATTAATGAGAAAATACATGTCCTTCAACTTCAGCCAAGGGTAGAGGATGTGGATAAAGGAAGGGGTATAGGCTATTTGAAAAAAATTGTTGTCTTATTGATTCAGAATATGAAACCCATAAGGCAAGAACTAATAGGAATATTTCACTCCTTGTCCCAAATCACTATCAGACTGGAGCTACATTCTAACAAGAATGTGATACTGCAACATCATTAGTATCGTTTTGTCATATGTAGTATCCAAACCTTTCTCGAACACCTCACTCGTTGCTGCGGGGGCCAGCGCCTGCGGCGGCTATTCCACAGACTTCCCTTAAGCTCATCTAAATTTTTGTTGGCTCATTTATGGCTTGTAAGTCTCCACACACCTTACTTCATCCGGGGACCCATCAGTATTATGCGTTTGGAGGGGGCCTAGGTGGGGCTGACGGAGCTCTGCCACCATCTGTGAGTTCCTGAATAGAGCATTGTAGAGCTCCGAATACAAGATGGTGCCCACTCCCTGTGCTGATGGCCTCGCTCTGCCTACTGCTGGCTGCAATCTTCACGGAAAGCGGAGAGGTGATCTTTCCGTGTCCAGACCTGCTCACTGTGTCTATGCGTTTAATATGGTGTGGCAAGCTGGATTCGACCTTTGTACTTTGAGTCTGACATATGTGCTTTAGAGCTATCTGTAATATTGAAAATCTTTGCTTATAATGTACTGAATAGTGATCCTAATTTCCCCCCTGAAACCTTCAAATGTCCCCTTTTTGTTGAGAAATCCTGCTTTAGAGGTATAAGGTTTAGGAGAATGTGGAAGATGATGGGGTGGTATGGTAGTAGTCTGTGACCACACATAGGGCGACATGTATGGTTTTTGGCGCCCAGATGTCAGTTTTTATGTGCACAATAGTAGTGTAGAATGTGCCTGAATCTATGAACCCAGTCATAGTTTTACACTAGAATGCACCCGATTTATCACTTCTGGCTCAGGGAAACCACTTTTGAAGTGGTCTACCTGTCCCATTAGTAATGCGCCTGGATGTGCCGTACTGAAGCTATAAATGTGTAGAATCGTACGGTTGTAGTGCGACACCTCCAGCACGCCTCTCGATCTCCGGCGCATTACAAAAGTGCCGCAGGCGCTCTGTAATGCGCCTGATACTGGAGTGCGCCTGATTAAAAATATAGCAAACGGGGCTATACATGTCGCCCATAGTGTCTTTATCATCTAAGTTCAGATGGCGTTTCTGTTCTAAATTACCTTGCTTTTCTTTCTAGTTGTTTGGAAATATTCTACTGTGGGATGGTTTCCTTCAGGAAGATATCTTGCAGGAGCTCAGCCTGGACAAGCTGCTCAATCGTTACCTTCTATTAGTTCTTCTCAATGCAGAGCCGGACTCCGAGCTGGTGAATCAGTGCTGCAAGGTAACCATTACTTCCTCTAGTTATGAAATTTGTCAACCACAATAATTGTGACTATAGCGTCTATTACTACTTTTCCATAAAGACCTCAAAATGTCATCCAAAGAGAAGAAAAATGAACACAGATCTAGTGGATAGATCAAATCCTGTATAAAAATCTGGAATAGAAGCTGGAGGTTGGGAATCACTTTGTAGACTGCAGGAGTGTTGTACAGTACTCCGTGTATTAGAAAAATAACATAAAGCCTTGTGACCTCGTCTCTCAGGAAGCAACTGGTCCTAGTACAGTAGGGTTCTTGTAGTTTTTGACGTTGCTATATGAGGCTTCTTTGTTGCAGGACAGGTTGTAGCGCTTACACTGTGAGCACAATTATTAGGCAAGTGAAAATATTATCATTTTTATACAGCTTGGAGTTGGAAAATCTGCATGAACTTGAAAGTATATTGGATGAAGCATATCAGGTGATGTGTAATGAGGAAGGGTGTGGTCTGAGATCCCTATATCAGGGGGTGCAGAATTATTAGGTAGATTGTTATCCTCAGCCAAAATGGTCCAAAACACAATTTTGGAGTTTTCAGAATCTGTTAAATCTCTACAGTTTTTCAGAGGGATGCAGCATCCTTGAAATTGCTAAGTGATCACAGAACCATCTAATATTTTGTTGCAACTAGTCATCAGGGTTGCAGGAAACATGTTTGGGGAAAAAAAATATGATCACTGAACAAGACACAGAACTAAAGGTGTTTGGGGTTCAACCTTCCTTAACTTGGCCATGTCTCTGAGCACTGAACACCTGGTATTTATCTGTCTTTTGTTTAGTGGTGGTCAAGGTTCTTCCTTGCCTTGGTCATGTCAGGGTTCTTCCTTAAAGGGGTTTTGCCACGATGTAATGTTGACGTGGGATCCTCCAAAATGGGTATTTAATCACTTTTCTAAATATATGTGGTTACAAAAAGTGAAGACTGTGAGAGCTACAGCATTGCTCAGTCCCTCTTAGTTTCCTGAAAGTTTACATTAGACACGACCAGGAGCTGACAGGAGCTGATCTGGCCGCGATTGCGTGTTTGCACTTCTTATCTGATGAAAGGGAACATGAAGGCTTGCAAGGGGCTGGGGAGAAAGTGCACTGTATGAGGCTCTCTGCTGTATAGAGAATCCACTGTTGTAATGTTATTATTTGAGTAAACTTTAGAGACGCTTCCTCGCTCTCTGCTCACCCCCTCCCTCTCACCCCTGCAGCCGTTCATGACTCAGCATGCTCTGTTTATATTCTCCCCTGAGCAGATAAGAGGTAAGGCACTCGCGTTGTGGCAAAACACCTTTAATGTGAATGTCATTCTATTCAGATAGGGGCTATGGGACCCCTGTTTTCATCTCGGCGGTCCTATACTGTGGATTGGAGCTAAAGAGGTAGTGCCATAAACAACCTTAACAACGTTGTTCTCACCATGTTGTTTCACAGCCAGCTTCAGGCTCCCACTTCCTGTACAGGCTGTGAGTAGGTTTACAGTAGTGACTGTAACAAGCCCAGCTAAGAATAGCCGAGCTGAAATGTCAGAGATTTTAACAGCAGGACACAAGGCTATACGGTTAAAAGATTAAAGTTGGTAATTTCAACAGAATAAACGAGCTCCTCTGCTGCTAAGACACAGCCGGAAGTAATGTCACCATCCCAGCCAGGGCTAATATCGCAGAGAGAGGTGGTTGGTAACCTCGGAAACCTTCTGTAAACAAGCAGGAGATCATATCTGTTTTTAGTCTGAAAATAAGCAAAATTGGAACAGCAATGTATTTGGTAACAATCTTTATTTGCCTTTTGCCTAAATGTTTAATGCTAATCCATGTGATGGGGAATACCCCTGTAAGCTTTAGAGGTTGGAGTGTTACAGCTGCGCTTCTATAGTGATTTTGTGTGTTTATACATTACTTTTGTTTCTACAGATAGTTGAGTGTTTGCCACAAAGCTGGTTTAGGGGACTCGACAGTGGTGCAACATTACCACGATTGGGTAACTTCAGCAAACACCTGTAAACTGCGTCCACGTTCTACACAAGATGAATGACAGGTGAGGGACCTAAATTTGTCTGGTGTTTTGAGAACTTCGCTTTCTTAGATGATAATTTACATGGTGAGAGGCATATTCTGAACAATAAGGTTGTAAGAAATGAACTTCATGTGAGGCTATATTTGATTATATACCCCTACAAAATCACTTACATAGTATATTGGTAAAAAATATATAGTATTTCCAGAATCACAGTAAAATACACATAAAACGAAATGATAAAATATGTATTGCACAGTGCCCATGTAGAAAGAACGTGGAAGTACCCCAAAGTGCCTAATGAAGAGCATTTAAAGGAGTTTTATCATTTGAACTGTTCGTGCTCTTCAGCTAATTCTGAGATTGAGTTTGAAATCCAGGGGCGAGTCTCTCCTGTCAGCAGGCATGTGTCTCCTGTCAGGAGGTGTCTCCCCTCACTGAAGAACTGTGACATCATTATTTTGTATGAAGCAGGGGATGCAGAAGGTTGTCTGGCTATAACGGCTCTGTAGCCTCCTGCATGCTTCTTATGTGTGCAGCCTTCAGGCTCCACAAGTTCCTTGCTGTGCTATATGCAGTTATACACACAGATGAGACATATGAGGAGCGTACACTGCCCCCTCCCTGCTCCCCTCTGTTACCAGACAGGAGACTGTATGACTGTGGTATATGCAGTTATACACACAGATGAGACATGTGAGGAGTGTACACGCCCCCCCCCCCCTCCCCATTCCCCTCTGTTACCAGGCTGAAGTCTTTGTTACTGTTTTAAATGGAGGAATACACCCTCCCCTCCCCATCCTCCTCTCCCCCTGGAGACTCTAATACTGTGTTATATGAGGGGATCTGTGACTTAAACAGCCATTAATTGCCCAGATCATTCACCCTAGAGCTGGGAGATGTGTATAGAGCCAGCATACCTTGGTTTCACTATCTATTTTAACAGCTCAGAGGGGAGAAAACACAGAGTGTGCAGGCAGCCAATCACAGCGCAGGGGGCGTGGACGGGCCGTTTACTGTCTGGGGGCGAATCCCAACAGGCTGAATGAAATGTCAGACAGCCAATCGCAGTGTAGGCGGCGTTGCTAGGGACGGGACCGGAACAGGGGGCGTATCCCGACCAGCAGAAACAGAATACAGATTTACAGAAAAGCTCATATCTGCTAAACCAAGTGACTGAGGTAATGCAACCCAATTACAAAAGTGCTTATTTTTACTGTCCCCATAATCGGAGACATGATCTTTGTAGCGATAAAACCCCTTTAAGTATAGCATAAATCCGCTTAAGGTGCTAGAAATTGCATATTTAAAAATTGTTAAATCCCATATACATAGGACATATAAAGCCAACAAGGGATACAGAGCATACCACGCACACCCCAATGCATGTTTCATCCGATGCTTTGTCTCACGGAATGAAAATTTGATACCCCCAGATGAAGCTTGGTGCAAAACATGCATTGCGGTGTACATATTAGCCTTTTCTGCTATGACACATAAGTCCTGGTAATGGTAAGGTTCTATGTAATTGGGATTACTCCATAATTCCACTACGTAGAAAGCTGGTGTCAGCTGCTTATGGCAGCTGACACCTGCCTGTAACAAGGAAAGAGCCACAATGGTCACTGAAATAATTTGAAACTTTCAAACTAATAATAAATTTACTGAAAATCGACTAATAAAAATCAGACATTGCTCTTGAATTGTGGTTCAACCGAAAAATAAAAAGAAACTGGCCTGGACAAAGATGATGGTATCACTAGCAAAGATTGGAAATTATTTGACCATAGGGATATGTTAAACTAAGTAGTGTCCTGTAATTGGCATCACATCTGTCTTCTTACTTGTAATTGGTCAGCCTTCCCTTTTAAAGGGTGAAAAGTAGTCACTGTGCTGTTTGGTGCATGTTCAGTGTAGTACACACCATGATACAAAAGGAAGAGTTGTGTTAGGAAAATTATAGACAAACATGTTCAAGGTAAAGGCTAGAAGAGAATCTCCAAACATCTTGATGTTCCTGTTACTACAGTTGCACATATTATTCAGAAGTTCAAGGTCTATGGGACTGTAGCCAACATCCCTGGACATGGTCGCAAGAGGGAAATTAATGGCAAATTGTTGAGACTGCTCATACGAATGGTAACCAAAAAGCCCAAAACAATTTCCAAAGAGATTAGAAGTGAAATCCAAGGTCAAGGTATATCAGAATCGGATCACACCATTGGTCACTGTCTTTGTCAGAGACGACCAAGGAGTGAACCACCGTTTTATTAAAAAAAAAAAATAAATAAAAACTGGAGTTTGCTGAAATGCATATTGACAAGTGACAAAGCTTCTGGAAGAATGCTCTTTGGACAAAACAAAAACAAAAATGGAGCTTTTTGGCAAGTCTCATTAGCTTTGTTTACAGATGCAAAAATGAAGTATACAAAGAAAAGAACACTGTACCTACTGTGAAGAGCCTGGTTATGTTTTGGTTCTGCTTTGTTGCATCTGGCACAGGGTGTCTTGAATCTGTGCAGGGTACAATGAGAGCCCAAAACTATCAAAGCATTCTGGGCGAAATATGCTCAGTGCCTGAAAGCTTGGTCTCCGACACAGATCATGAGTTCTACAACAGGATAATGACCCACAACACACAGCTGATAACATCCACGAATGACTAAGAGCAACGCATTAAACTATTCTGAAGTGGCCTTTTTATGAGCCCTGATCTAAATCCTATTAAATATCTGTGCAAGGAGCTGAAAGCTGCAGTCTGGAGAAGGCACCATTACACCTGAGACAGCGGGAGCAGTTTGCTCGTGAGGAGTGGGCCCTGAGCTAATGGACCTATGGACAGCCACAAAATATTTTTGTCCAGGACGATTTCATTAGGTTTTTTTTTTTGTTTTACATTTTTCGGTTGAACCACAATTTAAAAGGTGTGTATTTTTTTTTTTTTTTTTTTTCAATAGTTGATTTTCAGTAGATTTTTAAATGTACTATTTTGGTCAGTTTCAAGTTACTTCAGTGACCATTGCAAATATTTCTTTCTTTAACAGAAGGGTATCGACAATTTTGTTCATTTTGTGTATATTAAGTAATTTTTATGTGGGCAGTTTTGAGCAGCCTATGTGGGTTTGCGTTCTGCTTGAATGCCCTTCATGAGGCATTTTGGGATAATCCCATACACGTATGGTCTATATGGGTGCCATTATGTACAATACATATTTTATTATTTTAATCTTATTAATTTACATTAAAACATGAATAACTTTGATTTTTTTTTTACTGATTTAGTGTGCAAATGGTTTTTCTATGTTTATATTGTTATGGATACACATGGTTATATATGTGTGTTTTTTGTGGGGTTTTTTTTGTAACCCAGATTTCATTTTGTACATGGGTGTGTTGCCATCTATACAATTATTGTTTGACAAAAACTGCACATATCTATAATATTGTTGAAGGGAAGCTGCCTACACAAGCTTTCAGGGGGTTTCACTGTTCCTTGAGCTGGAACTTCCACAAAAAATCTGTAGTGTCATGTTCGCTGGTGCACATCCATTCTGATTCCATGGGCTCAATATTACTCTGTCCCATCATTATGTTTGTTAAATACTGCTGTTTTTACACAGTGCTCTTGATCTGTTGATTACTATAAGGGGATGTTTGGGTTCATCCTAGAGGGCTATATTTACTATTTTGCCATAGGCAAACTTAAACTCTATCAGTTCTCTATCTATTAAACACTAAAACGTAACTTTTATTATATCTAACTCTTAACCTCTATACACACTTATTTAAAAACCTGATCTCTATCCTCATCATTTAACCCTTTTTTGCTTCTGAAAGAGGGAATAACTCCCTTTCTATCATCAAGTCTGGTGGAACCCCACTATTAACAGGGGAGCCTTATATCTATAGCAAAGTACTAGCTCAGTAAGGGATCCCAAGCCAACTACTTGGGCAGTCGTCCCTACTCTCATAGACACAGAACAAATAAGGCCCCCTTGTGACACCGTCTGCAGCAGGTGACACTTGTAGACAGAGGTGAGAGATCACAATTTAAAACGTCATGCCTGACCTCGCCGACATGTTTCGCCAGCTAACCTGGCTTTATCAAGGCTTAGAGGTCCGATCACATGTGGTCTGAGCTCGTTCCTTTTATATCATGTTCGGTAAACACCCCAGGTGCAGGTGCTCACCAATTAGCCATCAGAGAATCCACATAAAGCCCACTACCCCTTCCGCTGCGCACACACTCATAACATGTCCTGCTAAGCTCCCACCATGCTCTCATGAGCCAACAACCTTCAGTCAAATTCGCCATCTCCATAACAGGCCTGCGCCCCATCTTACCGTACTGCCCGTGCCAATGCACTGCTCCACCAAACGCCTCAGCCCTGACTGTGATGGGCTTCCTCTCACTTCTCTCATATTATTGCACTGCGTGCCTCACCTAGAATGAACTAAGCAGACTAGGTATCACATTACACAGCACACTGCCATCTTTGTCAATTCCCATAAGCCCCTTCTCTTCAATATCTAATATGCATATTCATTGGGAATATAAACTCCACTGTACAATAGACCACTGTCATATTATCTTCCCATAAAGCTCTTCTCCTATGTATGTAATATGCATATTCATTCCAATAGAGCTGCAGGCCCCATTAAATACATGTTCCACTGCATTGTATAGTATTGTCTCAAGACTATATTCATAAACTACTTCTCTTTCACATGTAATATTCATACTCATTTTAATAATACTGTAGGCTCTATGGCTAGCCCTCCCTCTCTCCCACAGTCTGACCTCACAAGTTCCCCATTGAAGATTCTCTCCTACGGCTCACAGCTAGCCATTCAATCCACCATATCACAATGGGAGCATGTAAGAACTCCAGTATCCTCAAATGTCACCGCATCCAGCTGCATCCGCCTCGCACTAGACCAGCGCCGCAAGTTGTCCCTCATTGTCCCTGGGTCCTGTAATGATGACAGATATTCATCACGTGAGGCCACGGTTTCTATTTAACAAATTAGGGATGCATGTATATTGCTTTTGCAAGGGACTATTCATGTATGTACTGATGTATGTAGAGATTTATTGTTCCTGCTTGCGGCGCTGGTCTAGTGCGAGGCGGATGCAGCTGGATGCGGTGGCATTTGAGGATACTGGAGTTCTTGCATGCTCCCATTGTGACATGGTGGATTGAATGGCTAGCTGTGATCCGTAGGAGAGAATCTTCAATGACGAACTTGTGAGGTCAGCCATAGAGCCTACAGTATTATTAAAATGAGTATGAATATTACATGTGAAAGAGAAGTAGTTTATGAATATAGTCTTGAGACAATACTATACAATGCAGTGGAACATGTATTTAATGGGGCCTGCAGCTCTATTGGAATGAATATGCATATTACATACATAGGAGAAGATAATGGGAAGATATGACAGTGGTCTATTGTACAGTGGAGTTTATATTCCCAATGAATATGCATATTAGATATTGAAGAGAAGTGGCTTAGGGAAGTTGACAAAGATGGTAGTGTGCTGTGTAATGTGATACCTAGTCGCTTAGTTCATTCTAGGTGAGGCACGCAGTTGCAATACTATGAGAGCAGTGAGCCCGAAGCCCATCACAGTCAGGGTCTGAGGAGTTTGTTGGTGCAGTGCATTGGCAGGGGCATACGGTAAGATGGGGCGCAGGCCTGTTATGGAGATGGCGAATTTGACTGAAGTTGTTGGCTCATGAGAGCATGGTGGCAGCTTAGCAGGACATGTTATTAGTTGATGCACGCGCGGAAGGGGGATGTGGCTTTATGTGGATTCTCTGATGGCTAATTGGTGAGCACCTGTATGGGTGTTACCTAACATGATATAAAAGGAAGTGAGCTCAGACCACATGTGATCGGACCTCTAAGCCTTGATAAAGCCAGTGTAGCTGGCGAAACATGTCGGGCAGGTCAGATATGACGTTTTAAATTGTGATCTCTCACCTCTGTCTACAGTGTCACCTGCTGCAGACGGTGTCACAAGGGGCCTTATTTGTTCTGTGTCTATGAGATTAGGACGACTGCCCAAGTAGTTGGCTGGGATCCCTTACTTGAAGCTAGTACTTTGCTATAGATATAAGGCTCTCCTGTGTTAATAGGTGGGGTTCCACCTAGACTTGATGATAGAAAGGGAGTTATTCCCTCTTTCAGAGCAAAAGGGTTAAATGTGAGGTAAGATATCAGGTTTTTTTAAATAGTGTGTATAGAGGTTAAGAGTTAGATATAATAAAAGTTACGTTTTAGTGTTTAACAGATAGAGAACTGATAGAGTTTTAAGTTTGCCTATGGCAAAATAGTAAATATAGTGATCAAAAGTCACTCTTTGTTCTCTTGCGAGATTCCCAATTTTTTGGAGATTATGTGACATCCTAGAGGGCTGCCCCATATTCTGTATGTGATGAATGCTGATGGTCTTGTTCTGACAGAGTAGGAGGGGAGTAGATGATGTTTGCCAGGACAAGCTGAGTGTGGCCACAGGGGAAATGTATTATTAGATACATCTTAGTTGGACCTGAGTGGAACTCGTGGGGAGGGCAGACAACCTTCTCCACCCTCAGTTTTCTTTTTTTTTTTCTTTTTTTTCCTTCTAGTGTCATCCATCCCCTATACATTTTGAGTAATATCGTAAATCGGATCCAAAATCACCTAGGCATACCCCCAAACTGTCTGGCAGTGGCCATTTCTGGCAGAGTTAACAGATGTCCTGCCCCTTCATGGTCCAGTTTTTGGGATGCCAGAAATCCTTTGGTGGGCCGCAAGCTATATGTTGTGCGGGGATGCCCTATATGTACACTGCTTAAACTTTGTGTGTTGTCTCTATTCCCAGGAAAGCCATGGAGGTCCTTGTATCTCTGCTGCTGAAGATTAAAGCTCAGAATCTTGCAGAGGAGGTTATTGTACAGTACAGCCTGGAGAGACATACCAGTAGTGTATGACCAGCACATTGCCAAAACAGCAGTCCAGGACTATTCCTAAATGCTCACATGATCAGTGGCCTATCACTCACCGCTGTTGTCACCTTTAATCCGTTAACAATCCCTGATGGAACTGATGAATGTTACGACACTTGTGCAACAGATTCATTGTCTTTAGGATTGGGTAGAACCTGTCAACTTCTCAATATTGGTTAAAAAAAATAAATAAAATCTTTCCGCTTTCACTGTCAAGGGGTGGAAGAAGGGGAAATCCCTTCCAAAAGATTTCAGTATCAATTTTGGCAAAGTAGACCAGGGCAGACGTGCAGATTGTGTCCTTCTAAGCAGAGCTAGAATCGCATGGAAGAGGCTCTACACTGCAGAAGTGAACACAAAAACGCAGCAGCCCCCTGCAATCAGTAAAGTGAATGCAAATTCTTCTTTTATTATTTCAAATTTCAGTATTGCAGTACTTTATAGCACAAATGTTGATTTGACTATGCAAACACTTCTGCCATAACCAGGTGACCTCACACTGATGAGGCCCTGTGTGATATGAGATGACATTGTAGACAGTCCGTGGAGAGCTAAAGGGGAACCAGTCACATTGAACATGCGGGCAGCATGTTCTAGAGCAGGATGAGCTGAGCAGATTTCTATATAGTTATGTGGGATAGATACAGTAGAACTTGTCTTCTATGTAGTTAAATCCCTGCTTATTCTGGGTTATGGAGTCCAGTTGGTGGTCTTATCAATGATTCACAGCCTTTTATCAGAGTACACAAACATGGCGGTCAGTCACTTATAACCCCGCCCACTGGACGTCTCCAGGATAGGTAGGGATTTAAATGAATAAAATACAAGTTCTACTGAATGTTTCCCCACATCGATACATTACTCTATTCTATAACATTCTGCCTGCACATCAAATAGCATTTTTGACATGACCTGTTTCCATTAAGTGTTGTTGTTCAGGTGTACAGTGTAGTGTAGGTACCCAGCTGTGTAAAGTCATCTTGTCAGGGCCGTACACACAATTTGATTAAAAAGCGCCCAGAGAACCTTCACTGCACAAGTTTAGTCGATTGATACGCCGAAAATAAGACGGGGTCTTATATTTTTTGTTTCGAAAGATGGATGGGGTCTTATTTTCAGAGCTTATCTTGTCTTGTTTTTTTGTTCCTCTGTTTAGCAGTACATAAAGCCATAAATAGTGGATGCCTATTCACCAAGAGAAGCAGGCACCCCCAAAATAATCACCCTCATCAGATGCCCTTAGACCAAAAACAATTAGAGTTTGCAAGTGCCCATGGTGGATAGGCTGTCTCAGGCAGATCTGCGTCAGTGTTGGGTTCCTTGCCGTTCCAGCTGCCTTCTACCGAAAGCCCGGCACCACCAAACAATTATTGTTGGGGATTGTCTGCTTTCTTTGATGATAGGTCTACTGTATCTGTCTTGCTGTAGTCTATTTACCTTTTTGACATGTATAGCTGCTTGGACATTTTTTTTTTTTTTTAAATGAGCTGTAATTAGGGCTTCTTTTTAAGCATATTCTAAAAATTATGCTATGGCTTATTTTCAGAAAAACAGGGTAGCAGTAATATAATAGAAAGTGGTAGCAATAATACATGTGTGCATGTGTAGTGCCCCCTCCTCCTCCGCCATGGTGCTGCTGTATATTTTGTGTTTGCCAATTCCGTCAAGTTCTGTCTACGAGGTCAGTATGGTGAGGAGATGCCATTGAAAAATAGAGGCCAATGAATGGATTCAGTATTTTTATGTCAAAAACCTTCCCACCTACACAGAAAATGGCACCACCCGTCATCACAGTACTCTCTGACGTCAGCACCGTGACCACTGATCTGCGTATGTTTAGCATGTTGCCACTAAAGCGTCCATGCTGGATCAATGGATGGATTGAAGGAGTAGGTAATTCTTATTTCTACCACACTGCCTGCTTATTATTTTGCTTTTTCTAAAGGCGGATATCCCTTTTTAAAGTGAGTACAATACTATCTACAACCTACCTGATTTCAACAGTGTAAGCTATCGGTGAGTGTATATCTATGCCAATATTGCGACAGACCAAAGTCAGGTCAGGCAATCTAGTCACTGCTACCCAGCAGTTTTACAACACTTTGGCCCTGTAGCCTTGATAATGTTTTTGTATAGAAAGTTTAACTTTTTTTTTTCTTACTGCGCATTAAAAGATAATTTTTTTCACTTTGTGGTTATTTTCTTTAACTGCAGCCCTGTGCCTGAGCCCTTGATGAAAGTACCTGGTCTCCATAAGCATAGTGTTTCCACTCTGAGCCATTTACTGGAATTCTTTGAGCAGATCATTTGGGAATTTATTAAACTGAACAATTTCAGGAAACCATCTTGTATGTATGGTTAGGTATTTGCTGTCTATTACATCTACTTTTGTAAACTAATAAATCATTTTGTCTATACATTTAGCATATTTTCATTTGAGACTTCATTGATTAACCCAAATAAGTTTTATTAGACTGCCAGGTGCTGGTCGCTATCCTTACTAAAGTGTAAGTATTATTGAGAGGGTTCCAATCTTTAAGGAGGTGCTACTCCTAGCCTTGGGCTGGGTCTAGTATAGGAAGTCAGCTGCTTTCAACCAAATAACAAGGAGCTCCAATACCCGATGCAACCCACGGAGAACAGTGGCACTGTTTGGAGAATGGGGTTAGGTGTGGTATTTCTTGTATCTTTTAGGAAAAAGAACTTATTTGGATGTTTATTTGTTTTCCTCAATTTAAGTATATACACACCTAGAGTCTACTACCTACCTTGGCTGACTTAGAATACGTTTTAAGCGAAGGGGTCCTCTCACGAGAACATGCACGTTTGAAGGTATAAATTCCATCTGATACGTAGTTCCAAAGAAAATTGGAAGTTTTCAGCATCCTTTTCAGCCTCAGTTGTGCATCAAACAACACAACCCACGCATTCAGCAAGGACTTGTTCTGAAACACAGCAGCATTTTTCTCCCTAAGGCTCTGTCTCCACCGCACACAAAAGCATCTGTTTTTCGTTTTATAAAACGACTGAAGAGGTCTCAGACTTGTATGGTAAACATGTCCTGTTGTCTCCACAGAATGTGTTGTTTTTTTTTTTTTTCTTCCAGCTTGTTTTATTTGCTGGTCGCTTTTTGAAACCTGTTGCAAAAACCGCCAGAGCAGGGTAGAAAATTTACTTTAAGTCTATGTAAACTGCTGGATTTTTTTTTTTGCTCGTATTTTTGAAGAAATACACAGCAAATCTAATGCTGTGCATTTCTGCAAAAAAAAAAAAAGTGCCAAAAAATGGCAGTTTTTCAGCAGCTTTAGACAGTGGACAAAAAACTCAGTTTTATGAACGTTTTTAGGATTTGGTTTTCGGGTCCTCTGTCATATTTTTTATGATTTGGTAATAAAGACAAAATTACCCCTCCCCTCTTTCTTTTGGACTATACATCAAAGTTTGCTCTGGACTTCGTTTTCCTTTTTATCCTCCAGGAATGGGCTGGTGTCAGGTGATAGCCAAATATACCTAACTTTTTGGGAGAAGTATACATATGTCAAAAAGTGCTTTCAGGCGAAATATATGGAAAACGTAAAAATTTCCTGCTCCCGTTCTATTTTATCCTTTAGCCATTTAAGTCGTAGCATGTAATGATTTTCTCATCTCGAACAGGTAAATGAGACCTAAGCCAACAGTGGAGGGTATACACAGTCAAAAACATGTCAATGTCTCAATGATGTGTCATGTGGTCTTGAGCAAAAATGACAGCTTGATATTGATGACCCACGCCGTTCACAAGCAGAGTTATTAACAGAGGAGGCATTGCATCCCACTCTTCACGGGACCCCTCACGTCATTGAGGTTGAGGTACAGTTATAAGCTTCTATACTTCGACTGTGTTGATTCCACAGGGTTTAAAGGGAATGTCATCAAAAATGTATTATTGTTTAACTCACGTTTTTATGCTAAACAGATTTTTTAAGACTTTTTGGATATTTTTCTGTTTAATTTTTGATATCCCTGTCATTATTTTTTAATAATTCTTAAGTCCTGCAGTTTTCACTTTGGCCACTAGGCCTTGTTTGCACATACTTTAACAGCAGTCAGAGAGATGCTTTACAGCAGCTTCATGCACAAAGGAACCATAAGACTGTTTCTGTCCCATAGACTTCAATAGGACAGTTTTCTAGTCATGCTGTGTGACGTAGGAAGAAATCACTGTGCAGGGAGGAGAGGGGTGAGCTGTGACATCTCCTTTTGTGACTGGTGGATTCTGTGTTATCTGTACACAATGGTGTCTCCTTTCAGTTTGACCCTGCTTGTGTTAATAATGAGCAGACAACGGAGAATCTTTCTGTACAGAACAGGAAGTGTCAGACATATTAGGCCTAGTGGCCAAAGTGAAAACTGCAGGACTTAAGAATTATTAAAAAAATATTGAAAGTGATATGGAAGATTAAAAAGAAATATAACCAAAAATTCTTAAAAAATGTGTTTAACATAAAAACGTGAGTTAAACAATAATACATTTTTGATGACACATTCCCTTTTAAGTCTGGAGAAAGTGCAGGCCACTCTATTTGAGGTACTAATGATGCAACCTCGATGAGCTAGAGCATTGTTTTCCATGAAGATGAAAGGAGCCCTCTCTTGTTCATACAGAGACACAATGCCTCTCCTTGACATCTCCAGCATTGTTGTCGACCATCATTTCTGCTCAAAGTCAATCGACTATCATCACCGAACAGTACCGAGGACCACTGGTTCCTCCTCCAGAGTAGATGCTACCTCGCCCATGTAAGACAATGATGCAGGTGCTTAATGGTGTGGTTAGGCTGCCTAGCCTGCAGCCCATGCTGATATACTGGTAAACTGTTACGAATGCTCTGTGCATACATTACACATATTAGGTATCCACACGACCGTAATAACCTGTAGAATTGATCTAACAAGTTAAGTGTGAAATGTGAATGTTACAAGTTATTGTGTAATTTTTTCTAATAAGTGAACTTAAAATATTCTCCCAAAAAGTAGAACTTGTCACAAATAAAACAAGGCCTCATACAACTGCATCACTGAAAAAGTAAATAAGTTACGACTTGAAACGCAAGGAGGCAAAAACTAAAAAAAAACAAAGTGCTGGTCACGAAGTACTTTTCAAGCGTTCTACTTAAGGGGTTAAACATGCCTGGAGTTGTGTGGCATTCATCATCCGGTTCCACAGGGCATTGTTTACAAGGAAGAGGTCATCAGTGTGTGATGGAGCCAAAGGAAAGCCACTTCTTTGCATTTCTGTGACTCTTCCAGTCTCTCTCCATCTCTGATACAATTAATACGTTTGTCTCTCAAAGTAAGAATCCCACTTGGCTTGACTGCAAAGGGTTTTTCAAGTGCGGTCTGAGTCAGTGCCGCACTTGTCTTTTTGCTAGTCCTGGTAAAGATTTTGAAGATAAATTAGGTTCGCAAAAATTTCAAATCAAAAACTTTATTAATTGTAACACTCCAAATGTTGTATATTTAGCATGGTGTACTGAATGTAATCTTCAGTACATCGGCAGCACTACCAGAAAGCTCAAAACCAGATTCTTAGAACATGTGAACGAAGTCACAAATACATCTGATAGACATAAATCTGGTCTTACCAGACATTTTATACAGAATCATAATTCGAATTGTAGTATGTTAAAAATTAGAGCTATAGAAAAAATCTGCAGACCAATAAGAGGGGGTGATGTTGTGCGACTATTGCGCGATAGAGAAGCGCATTGGATTATTGTATTAAACACAACTACACCGTTTGGTCTAAATATCAAAAGAGAAGCATTATGCTATTATTAGACTGATTTAGTTTCCAATAATATTCCTATTCTGGCCCTGCTATGGAAGATTTGCTTTTTTGGTTTTGCTGTTGTTTTTGTTTGTGTTTTTCTGCCTGCTTGCTTTTTCCATTTGAATTGTCCTTTTTTTCTTTGTGTAAAATTATCCCGATCGCTTAGGTGTTTATGCGCATGCGCGGCGCCACGTTTTGCCCTAGTCAGGCAGCGCTTCACTGACGACTCTGCGCATGTCCGGATATACGCATCGTCAGTTCCGGGACGCGATGTTGCCGGTAGTAGCCATTGCATTGTGCGCGTCCACCTACGCGATTTCAGGTAATTACATCTGTAACTTATTTGCAATAAGTGTTGTTCTTATATATAGGATGTTTTTAGCTGGTGTGGATTATGCTATGACTAAGGGCGCATTTTGAGCCCGAAACGCGTCAGCTTCTCGTTCTCCTCATGTCGGGGACTACCGCTACCCACACGGATCACTGATGTAAGTGCACTATCTGCTAATTTTTACCCTGTTATCTCTGCAATAAATAAAATTTTTGGATATTTTACCATATGTTGGACTGTGCTGGACCATCCGTTACTTTTTTCTGTGATCCTCAAACTGCGGCCCTCCAGCTGTTGGGAAACTCCCATAATGCCCACAATTATAGATTATATAAATGCATGATGGGAGTTGTAGTTTCCCAACAGCTGGAGGGCCGCAGTTTGAGGATGCCTGCTCTAAGCTAAGTAGCCACTTCCATCTGAGAGCATCCTGCTTGCAATAGTGATGTACCGTTGATCAAGTGTAAGGTGTTGTTTTGGTCTCATGATGTCAAAATGCGAACAGCAGGATGAGGAGGACTGTTTAAATCCCAATTCAAATTTATCCACTAAAATTTGGCGATTCAGCGATCAAACATCTGTTGATCAGCAAGTTGTGCAAAAAGTACATAAAAACTTGGACATGGGCATTCTAAAGGTAAGAGATGGTCTCATTTAAAAAAAGCTGCAAGAAATATTATGTTCATCCTGAAATTTCAACCAAAAGCTAAATCTCCCTAATCTTTTGTTAGTGTAATGGGTGCATTTTTTTTCCAAACATTATAAACTTATGCATGTAAAACACAAGTGACATGCACTTTATTATTTTCCCATATTGCATTGTATATTGCATTTTCCATTCAGAATCCTTAGATTTGGTTTTTGGTGCATAAAATATAAATTTCGTACATCAAAAATACATGCTGTAAACTCATCCTAAAGCTAACTTCTACTAGCTGTAATCCCCCTCCCAGGACCTGCGCTTTTTCTAGCGACTGCCAGTACCCAACACATGTTCATGCATCACAATGGTAACCGGTTTGGCAAAGCAGGCAGAAAGAATAATGCAGGTTAATGGTTATCATGAGTCACTAGAATGGGGATCCCAAGGCCCCTCACTGCACTACCACAGTGAGAAGGATTTTATTTAGTACACTGACGAAGCAGGGCCTTACGTCTCCATTTTAAAAGGGTTGTCTCACTATAGACATTGATGGCATATTGCTAGAATATTCCATCAATGTCTGATAGGTGCGACTTATAGAGGTGGGACCTCTAAAACATTGATGGAATATCCTAGTGATATACCATCAATGTCTGTAGTGAGACAACTCCTTTTAAGGTTTATTTTTGTCACCTCCAAGGGATTGGAGGTGTAGTCCAACTTGTGTTCTGCTTTTCCTTTTTAATGTCTGGATCAATGGGGTTCCATAGTGAGGAGGAATGGAACTCAGAACCCTTAGATAATGTTGGGGTCCGTTCTCTTAGATCTTGATCTTCTATCCTTTGGCTAAATTTTATTTATTTTTTTTACTAGGCGCCAACACCCCAGTTCTAAATAGATATAGAGGAGTGTAGAATACGGCAGTATGTATGAAAATTTTTGCCGCATTACATAGAGCTTAATGCGCCAAAGTTTGTATGGGCTTGGAGTGCAATGCGCCGAACTTTGAGAGACATGAAAGAAGGCGCTTCAAAGTGAATTATCGCGTCTTTTTCAGTGTATAGTGAGCCTGAATGTATGAAAGTGGTTTTTATGTGATTATAAATGGTGTTGAAAGTTCATTGCGCCTCGCCTGTGTGTTAGGCGCATTAGTAATGCGCCAAACATGGATATAGGCTATAGATAGGCTGGAAATAAAAGAAGTCGTTAGAATAGCAGGTCAGTGAATAGAAACTATGGTACTCATCTTGCTTGGTGGACCACAGGTCCCAGCAAGACTGGTGCTGTGCTGGCTCTTGCCGTATGTAGAATAAAGAGTGAGAGCAGCAAAAATATTTTTCAAATTTAATGTAGTGAAAGTAAAAAAAAAAATAAAAATCTGAACATCCTCATAAGTGGGTTATTTAATGTAAAATTTGTTTTAGATTTTATTAATTTGAAATATATTTTATAGGATATTTTTTATATTTTTGGGATCTTATATATTTTTATATAAACATTTTTTATTAAGACGTGATAATTCACTTTGAAGTGCCTTCTTACATACATCTCTCAAAGTACTGCACGTTACACTCTAAGCCCATACAAAGCTTGGCGCATTAAGCTCTAGGTAATGCGCCAAAAATGTTCATACGTACTGTCGTATTCTACACTCGGGTGTCGGCGCCAAGTAAAAAAAGAAAAAGATGCATTCGACTTCATATATGTCACCCTAAATGCTTATATCTACTTATGTAGATTTATTCGTATTTTTTTTTTTTGGAGGAAGAGGGAGGTAGGGAATCTCTTGACTTTATTAATATAAAACTAGTAAATCCTTCTCCGCTGTTTGGTCATAGAGTGAATCAACCAGAATAAAAGTCTGTATAAACCATTTATTCATAAAGTACAGAAGTAATCTCCACACCTAACCCTTCAGCTTCTCATGCTCTGGAACGACTACTCGGTTGAGAAAGTTTTTGGCTGACTTCTTCTAATATCTCTTTTTCTATTTTGCTTGTGTCGTATATCTTCAGCATGTCAAACTTGTCCCAGGGCTTGGCGGACTTCTTTGCTCTTGCCTTGTGCTTCTCCAGCAGATAGTAATCAAAGTTGATTCCTTTAATATTGTGTTTTTCCTGTTCCCACCGTTTGGACCAAGGTCGCGGCTTCATCTTCACTTGCATCTAATGGGAAATGAGAAAATAAAGTACAATCATTGCAGAATTGTAGAAACAACTTGTATTAACTAATGGCTTCAAGGGAACCAGTCAGGTAGTTTATGTTGCCCTATATGAAAGCAGGATGTGATAGAGGGAGAGAGGCTGAGCTCTGTGATATATATGGTTATATGATAGAGGTGAGAAGCTGAGCTCTGTGATACATTGGGTTATATGATAGAGAGAAGCTGATCTCTGTGATATATATTATAGTGGAGAGAAGCTGAGCTCTGTGATATATAGGTTACATGATAGAGGAGAGAGCTGAGCTCTGTGATAATTGGGTTACATGATAGAGGAGAGAAGCTGAGCTCTGTGATATATAGTGTCATGAGAGAGGAGAGAAGCTGAGCTCTGTGATATATAGGGATATAAGACAGGGAGAGAAGCTGAGCTCTGATATATAGGGATATAAGACAGAAGGAGAGAAGCTGAGCTCGGTGATATATAGGGATATAAGACAGAGGGAGAGAAGCTGAGCTCGGTGATATATAGGGTTATATGACAGAGGAGAGAAGCTGAGCTCTGTGATATATAGGGTTATATGATAGAGAGGAAGCTGAGCTCTTGATATATAGTGTCATATGAAGAGAGGGAGAGAGCTGAGCTCTGTGATATATAGGGTTATATGAAGAGGGAGAGAAGCTGAGCTCTTTCATATAGTTACATAGTTGTAAAGCCAAAAGAAGACATCCACCTTCAGCTATGGATGAAAGTATTTCCCATGTAGGGAGAAAATTCCACTCAATCTGGAAATCGGAATAAGCCTGGAGCTCTGATATATAGGGTTTATAGACAAGGAGAGAACTGACTCTTTTGATATATAGGGTTTAATATGATAGACGAGGAAGCTGAGCTTTGTGATATATAGGGTTATATGAGAGAGGAAAGAAGCTGAGCTCTGTGATATATAGGGTTATATGATAGAGGGAGGTAAGCTGAGCTCTTTCATATAGTTACATAGTTTGTAAAGCCAAAAAAAGACATCCATCCTTTTCAGCCTATGGAGGTAGAAGTCAATTGTCCTCATGTTAGGGAGAAAATTCCTTCCCGACTCCAATCTGGAAATCGGAATAAAGCCCTGGATCAGTGACCGTTCTCCAGAATCCTAATCACTATAACTTGTGATATTATTTCACTCTAGAAATGCATCCAGGCTCTTTTTGAACTCTGTTGGTGAAGTCACCATTGTAAGTTTCTGTGGCGGAGAATTCCACAGTCTTGCTGCTCTTACAGTAAAGAATTCTTTTCCATGTTTATGTAGAAACCTTCTTTCCTCTATACATCGAGGACGCCCCCTTGTTCTAGATACAGTCCTGGGTATAAATAGATCTTGGGTGAAATCTCTATATTGACCGGTGATATATTTTGACATATTTATTATGTCCCCCTGAAGCCTTCTTTTCTCTAACCTGTTCAAGCTCTACAATGTCTTTCCTGTGCACTGGTGCCCAAAACTGTCCACAATATTCCATGTGTGGTCTAACCAGTGACTTGTATAATGGGAGAATAATGTTCTCATCATGGGCATGTATGCCCCTTTTTAATACATGAAGAAAAGACACTTATGGAGAATACTTGATTAAAATATAACTTTTAATATATAATCCTTAAAAATGTACAAACTCTACCTAACCCTACACTAAATACACAATAACCAAAAAATTTACTAATTCCCTACCTACCAAAGGGGAACCCGTCCTGAAAAAAAGGACGACCCCTACCGGAACCTAAACTACTACACTACTATGCCTAGTTTGCCCTATGATATCTTCCTGGGCAAAAACCAAGAATTCCTAGATAATGCAGTATAGATATATTAAAGTAGTATCTCAAGCTACACATACGTACCTACTATACACAATCCTATACAGTGGATACAAGGTAATTAGAAAACGCCCATATTATTGCACTCTAGCCAACATGTTTCCTCCCATAATGACAGGATTCATCAGGGCAAAATCACAAAAGGCGCAAAAAATGATACATCATTCAAAATACAGAGATACATTCATATATTAGCACTGTAGCATATAATTAAATAGGGGTATACTATAAACAATTAGACATGTAGTATAAATGATACCATCCCATTGCGTCCATACATTACCACTCCGATATTAGTGGGCAGACAAATAATGGTCAGCTACTCTGGTAGGAAGGACAATAAATGAATGCACATACTCACTTTAAATAGCGGGCCTTCAAACACATGACGAAGATTTGGGGACACAACCTCTAATACCGAAAAGAAAAAGTATGTAATGTCCCCTCCATGTACCTCTACCATATGGCGTGCTACTGGTGAATCTCTTGCATGTTCAATATCTCCTACATGCTCCAGGACCCTACGCCTCAGTTCTCTCGATGTCTTACCCACATATGGAAGTGGACAAGTGCATGTACATTGGTAGATGACCCCTCTAGTTTTACAATTTGCGAATGCCTGTAGCTTGTATAATTTACCAGTTTTATGGTCTGTAAATCCTTTACACACCTGAATATATTTGTACGCTTTACAGCCACGCACCGGAAAGTCCCCATTATTGGGATATCTAACCACGTTCGAATAGGTTTTGGTGGCACAAATCGGCTGTGTACCAGCCTATCTTTGATGTTTCTACCCCGTCTAAATGTGATTGCACATCTAATTGAAGATTACCCTGCCATCTCAGGATCCTGGGTGAGAATGGGCCAGTAGTTTTTGAGAACCTTTCTGACCTCAGAGGCCGCCACATCTCAAGTACCTATAATTCTCAACTTGTTATTTTCTTTCTTTTTAACTTCCAGGAGAGTACTCCGATCCATTGACTATGCTTGATGATAGGCATCTCTTAAGACATTTTTCGGGTACCCCCGTTCCAGAAAGCGGTTAGTTAGAGAATCCGCCTCCTTCTTATAAGATATCAGATCCGAGCAATTAAAGTCGATCCTAATGAACTGGCCCTTGGGGATCCCTTTTTCAATGGATATGGATGGGAACTGTCCCACCTCAGCAGGCTGTTCCCCGCTGTTGGTTTTCTGTACACCGTGGTTTCTAATCTGCCATTAGGTCCTCTCTTTATCATAAGGTCCAGAAAACACAGATGGTCAGAATTTACCTCAAAAGTGAACCTAAGGCCTATCAAATTGATATTCAATTTCTCCACAAAGGAACAAAAAAGTTCCTTAGAGCCCGTCCAGATAATGATAACATCATCAATGTACTGCCCCCACAGGGCGATACAATGACTAAAACAAACAAAATCCTCAGAAGAAACAATGGCGCTCTCCCACGAGAAAATTCGCATAGGGGGGCGCGCAGGGGCTACCCTGAGCTGGTGGTAGAAGCGGCCATTAAATAAAAAATAATTATGAGTAAGGACAAAGCTCATTAATGAAACCACTAATTCATTATGTTGCTGCAGAAATTGACTTCTGGTGGACAGAAAAAATTCCAAGGCTCGTAGGCCCTCCTGGTGTGGGATTGAGCTATAAAGAGCTTCCACATCTATACTGCATAGCAGTACCCCTTCCTCAATTACTACATCCTCCAGTTTCTGTAGCAAGTCCGTAGTGTCTCTCAAATAAGTTGGTAAAGCCAGAACAAATGGACGTAAAATCTGGTCAAGATATGTGCCTAGGTTTTGGGTTAGATTACCAATCCTCGAAACGATTGGTCTACACCTGAAGGGTGTCATGCCTTTATGGACTTTAGGAAGCCCATAAAAGGTTGCCAATTGTGGGGGTTTTAGGGATGAGAAAATCAAACTCCATTAGGCACATATCTTGACCAGATTTTACGTCCATTTGTACTGGCTTTATCATCTTATTTGAGAGACACTACGGATTTATTACAGAAACTGGAGGATGTAGTAATTGAGGAAGGGGCACTGCTATGCAGTATAGATGTGGAAGCTCTTTATAGCTCAATCCCACACCAGAAGGGCCTATGAGCCTTGGAATTTTTTCTGTCAACCAGAAGTCAATTTCTGCAGCAACATAATGAATTTGTGGTTTCATTAATGAGCTTTGTCCTTACCCATAATTATTTTTTTTTTATTTAATGGCCGCTTCTACCACCTGCTCAGGGGCACCGCAATGGGTAGCCCCTGCGCACCCACATATGCGAATTTGCTCTTGGGCTGGTGGGAGAGCGCCATTGTTTTTTCTGAGGATTTTGATTGTTTTAGTCGGTGTATCGCCCTGTGGGGGCGGTACATCGATGATGTTATTATCTGGGCTCTAAGGAACTTTTTTGTTCCTTTGTGGAGAAATTGAATATCAATTTGATAGGGCTTAGGTTCACTTTTGAGGTAAATTCTGACCATCTGTGTTTTCTGGACCTTATGATAAAGAGAGGACCTAATGGCAGATTAGAAACCACGGTGTACAGAAAACCAACAGCGGGGAACAGCCTGCTGAGGTGGGACAGTTCCCATCCATATCCATTGAAAAAGGGGATCCCCAAGGGCCAGTTCATTAGGATCCGACGTAATTGCTCGGATCTGATATCTTATAAGAAGGAGGCGGATTCTCTAACTGCTTTCGGGAACGGGGGTACCCAAAAAAATGTCTTAAGAGATGCGTATCATCAAGCACTGTCAATGGATCGGAGGGCCCTCCTGGAAATTAAAAAGAAAGAAAATAACAACAAGTTGAGAATTATCGGTATTGACGATGTGGCGGCCTCTGAGGTCAGAAAGGTTCTCAAAAACTACTGGCCCATTCTCACCCAGGATCCTGAGATTGCACCTCTAATTGAAGATTACCCTGCCATCACATTTAGACGGGGTAGAAACATCAAAGACAGGCTGGTACACAGCCACTTTGTGCCACCAAAACCTATTCGAACGTGGTTAGATATCACAGTAATGGGGACTTTCCAGTGCAGTGGCTGTAAAGCGTGCAAATATATTCAGGTGTGTAAAGGATTTACAGACCATAAAACTGGTAAACTATACAAGCTACAGGCATTCGCAAATTCTAAAACTAGAGGGGTCATCTACCAATGTACATGCACTTGTCCACTTACATATGTGGGTAAGACATCGAGAGAACTGAGGCGTAGGGTCCTGGAGCATGTAGGAGATATTGAACATGCAAGAGATTCACCAGTAGCACGCCATATGGTAGAGGTACATGGAGGGGACATTACGAACTTTTTCTTTTCGGTATTAGAGGTTGTGTCCCCAAATCGTCGTCAGGGTAACTACGAAAAAAAGATCTTACAGAGAGAGACCTTCTGGACGTATCAATTAAAAACTCTGAAACCCAATGGCCTCAATGAAACAATATCATTCTTACCATTTATCAATTAAGTTGATGGGACTTATCTGTCTTTTGTAACGATATATTTATTATGATCTATCATAGTTTTTTTTTTTTTTTTCCCTGCACCAAAATCTGTTTGTGTATGTAATACTCACTCATTATTGCATTCATCAGTGCAAGTTAGTTCACAATTATGGACATGATGACACTAGGGCTGATTTGATATTTAGGAATCTACCATCTAAATCAGCCGGCACCATACTTTGTATATCTGTGTATGACTTTGTTTGGTGCATATGGAGAATATATTAGGCATCTGACACATTTATTTGTTTGTATAGCAATTGGCTTATTTGAAGAGATCTTAGTAGTATAATGTGATGGATGGGTTTCTTGCCATTTCTTCTCCATTCAACTTATGCAGTTATCCTGCCGTATTAGATTGGAGCATACGAGCGCTTCCTCGGGTGTGCGGCGTGTGCGCAGTGGAGGAATGCGATGTAGACTGGTGGCCGCGCTCAGGTATTTGGCGCGTGCGCAGTGGAGGTAGCGCTACGTACACTTACGGCCGGAGATCTGCATTGACGACGCATGCGCATCTTAGGCGACGGGCAGGGAAGCGTCCGGATGTATGTTTGGTCACATCCAGCCTCGGGAGAATGCGCGCCAGGAAGGTGTTTGAAGGCCCGCTATTTAAAGTGAGTATGTGCATTCGTTTATTGTCCTTCCTACCAGAGAAGCTGACCATTATATGTCTGCCCACTAACATCGGAGTGGTAATGTATGGACGCAATGGGATGTAATCATTTATACTACATGATTGATTGTTTATAGTATGCCCCTATTTAATTATATGCTACAGTGCTAATATATGAATGTATCTCTGTATTTTGAATGATGTATCATCTTTTTGCGCCTTTTG
The DNA here is from genome assembly GCA_025379985.1 of Phyllomedusa bahiana. Lineage (NCBI taxonomy): Eukaryota > Metazoa > Chordata > Amphibia > Anura > Hylidae > Phyllomedusa > Phyllomedusa bahiana. Next base: position 47,742 of record JAODAL010025201.1, read on the forward strand.
TGATTTTGCCCTGATGAATCCTGTCATTATGGGAGGAAACATGTTGGCTAGAGTGCAATAATATGGGCGTTTTCTATTTACCTTGTATCCACTGTATAGGATTGTGTATAGTAGGTACGTATGTGTAGCTTGAGATACTACTTTAATATATCTATACTGCATTATCTAGGAATTCTTGGTTTTTGCCCAGGAAGATATCATAGGGCAAACTAGGGATAGTAGAGTAGTAGTTTAGGTTCCGGTAGGGGACGGGTTCCCCTTTGGGAGGTAGGGAATTAGTTATTTTTTGGTTATTGTGTATTTAGTGTAGGGTTAGGTAGAGTTTGTACATTTTTAAGGATTATATATTAAAAGTTATATTTTAATCAAGTATTCTCCATAAGTGTCTTTTCTTCTTGATTTTTAGGGAGATACTGAGTAACTATATCAGGAAGGGTACCCAGTCCTTTATTAGCCTGGTATGGTTGTCCTTTTTAAGACACCCCATGATCCTATTTGCCTTGGCTGCTGCTGTCCGACACTGGCTGCTACAATTAAGTTTACTGTCCACCAGGATTCCCAAGTCCTTCTCCATGTCACTTTTACGCAGTGTTTTTCCATTTAACATGTGATCATGTAATGGATTTTTCCTCCCCATGTGCATAACCTTGCATTTATCAGTGTTAAACCTCATCTGCCATTTCTCTGCCCAGGCCTCCAACCTATCCAGATCCCTTTGTAATAACACATTATCCTCTATTGTGTTAATTACTTTATAGAGCTTGGTATTATCTGCAAAGATCGATATTCTACTGTGTAATCCCTGTGTAAGGTCATTAATGAAAATATTAAAGAGAATAGGGCCCAATACTGACCCCTGTGGTACCCCACTAGTAACAGAGATCCAGTCTGCGTACTTACCGTTAGAAAACAAAGGGTGGTAATTATCAGTGAGCCAGTTGCTTACCCACTTGCACACATTTTCCCCCAGTCCAAGCATTCTCATTTTACTTACCAACCTTTTATGTGGCATATATAGGGTTACACGAGAGGTTAACATGAATTGAGTAAAAAGTAGAAAAATCTTTTATACAAGTCTCCTTAACCAACAGTGGAAGTCCTACTTACCTGACCCACATAGAGTGATTGACAGTTTGCTTGTCAGGGAAAGAAGTACTTTCAGTTTCAATTTTAAGATTTTCGCAGTTTTCTACTGAGAAATTCAGCATCATTTCATAGAAGCCTATATCACTGTGCTCCACTTCTCTCCATGACATGCCAAACTGTGGATTCTACATTTACACTTAACTACTAGGGGCACCATTTCCCTGGGATTTATGGGCAATAATAGGCAGAGGATTTCCTGGAATGTGTAATACTTTATGGTGACCGCACTTCCGGCATCTAGGAGCACTTAAAGGGGTTGTCTCACTACAAGGATTGCTTTTTATCTTAAAGATCTTGCAAAGACAAGTCACTTTGCAATATGTGTCCATTAACAGTGCCCTACCTATTCCTAGATATCCCCTCTTGTATGGGCTGCATCACCTCCTCAGGTCGCTATAGCTACAGACCTGTTTGTTCTCTCCTGATAGGCTGCCAGCACTGGTTGCTATAGCTACAGACCTGGCTTCTACTCCAGACTAGTAGAAGCCAGTAAACACGCCCCTGAATTCAAAGTGAAACCAAGAAAACAGGACTGAGGTAAGATGAATCAATGTAGCGAGACAACCCCTTTAAGGCTTTACACCAGGGGTGTCAAACTGCAACTCCCATCATGCCCACTGTTATAGATCATACAAATGCATGATGGGAGTTGTAGTTTCCCAACAGCTGTAGGGCCGGCAGTTTGACACTTGTGCTTTACACCATCCCGCTGCTCACCTGGTTTACAGGGACTTCCGAGTTCAAGGAAAGGAGGGGCTTCATATTAACATCAAAAGTGCTGTATTCGGGAAGGGCATCGCGCAGGTAGAGCAACTTGTCATCCACTCTCTTTTCCAGCTTTAATACCTGGATGTCTTGGATAAGAGGGTTGTACAACTCGTACCTTATCTCCACACCTACAAGACAATGATTAGGACAGGTAAAGCTTTATAGAAAAGGTTCTGGTACATTGTATTAAGAAGACAGAATCCAGGTATTTCATTTTAAAGATAAAGCGTCACCTAGAATTTTACTTACTAATAAAACCACATACGGTTACATGTTTTTTTCTTTACTCATTTTTTGGTCAATGTTTTTCATTCTATTATTATAAAGGCAGGCTTCTTGTTTGAGCTACTTCAAACAGTACTCAGAGCTTTGCAGATGCCAATGGACAATAGGAGCCTGTAGAGGACTGACTTCTATGGAAGAGTATAGAATACATGTTCTGCAACTTGTGCAGGGAGCTGCAGATCATCGCCTTTTGTAGACAATGGATGTTCTGCATGTGTGTATATATATCTATATATATCTATATCTATCTATCTATCTGTCCATCCACACACTTGCAGTCCCTGGGTTGCGAATATAATAGGAACTGTGGGTTTGTTCTCAAGATGTAGTTTGTATGTAGCCCACAACAGGTCCATTTATTACATGCAACTTCAGCCAAAAAAAAAGTGTGTTTTGTAAAGTGCAGGGATGGGTTATTACCCCTTTTATATATTTTTTGCTTACTGTTCCTTTATTTAAAAGATTCCACCTCACTTTCTGTCTCCCATGCACTGCTGTGGCATGCTGGCACTTGTAGTTCCACAACTGCAAATACCTGCATGCTACACATACAATTATTGTATAGATGCTTATACAGTATAGTACTGTATTTTAAATTGGAGGCGGATGGAGAGGAGTGTGGGGGAGCGGAAGCAACAACAGACGTGCCGTGGGCAAAGGTGCAAGACCAGAGCGGCGTAAGGAAGAGCTGTTGTGCTGGCCAGAAGATGGAGGATCCAAGTGCAAGGCGGCTGGGCAGGAGGAAGATTTATAAAAAAAAATAAAAATAAAAAAGAAGATGCTTTGCTGTGTCGGACGGAAGACATGGTGGGCAGAGGAAGGCTTTAGACGTTCCGACATTATTATGGGGCGTGACTCAACACACTGAGCCATGCCTCATAAGGGTAAGTCCACATGACAAATGTCAAAATACTCATCAGATTCTAAACTAAACCCATGTCGTCCAACGAGTATTTTGACTCTCTTTCACTGCGGATCCGACGTAGAAATGTTTTGGATGCATTTTTTTTTTTTATGTGAAATATGGCGATTTATTGAACTCATTCTATGTTTTTTGAAAAAAACTTGATTTTGAAATCCGACCTCAAGAGATCAAGTCGGGTGGACTACAACTCGTACTTTATATTGAGGTCTAAGGGGACGGTTTACAGTCGAATTTTGACTTTTTAACCCCTTAAGGACCCTGGACGTATGAGTACATCCCAGGATTCCTAAGGGGCTTTGCTGGAGGATCGCTCTGCGACCCCCCCCCCCCTCCCCGCACAGCCGCCGGGTGTTAGCGGCTGATCGCAGAGTCACCTGCCCGTGCTGTTTAACCCCTTAGACGCCGCGGCAAAGATGGCCGTGGCGTCTAAATGAATGAAGAGCGGTGCCGCGCACCGTTCTTCCCGGCGATCGGCATCCCTGCAGCATAGCTGCGGCGCTCCGATGCATGGACATGGCAGCAGGGAGCCTTGTGAAGGCTCCCACCGCTGCCACGTCCTCGTCTGCCCTACTTCCGCCCGCAGGCAGGAAGTGGGGAAACCGCCATCTTTGTACAGTCTAATGCATTGTCTATGGAATGCATTAGACTGTATTAACGATCGCACCCCCTAGTGGTCAAGCACCATAGGGGGACTCAATGTTAAAGAAAAATAAATAAATAAAGTTTTAAAGTAAAAAAAAAAAGTATTAAAAGTTCAAATCACCCCCCTTTCCCCATTTTACAAATAAAAACAAAATAAAAAAGTTCCACATCTATAAAAATATAACATCATTTATCCCGTACGCTGAACACCGTAGAAGAAAAAAAATTCCAAACGCCAAAATTGCGTTTTTTGGTCATTTTACGTCACTTAAATATTGGAATGAAAGCGATTCAAAAAGTCTCATATATTCCAAACTGCTAGCGATAAAAAGTACACTTCAGCCCGCAAAAAATGCCCCTCACTGACGTCCGTAGGTGTTAGTACAAAAAGTTATTGGAAAAAGTTATCGCACAAATTCGCGCTGTGGCGCAAATTTCAAAAATAGAAAAAGTTTGGAATTTTTTTTACAGTACCAAAACATAACAGAAACCATACATTTTTTGGTATTGCCGGATGCGTATCAACTTGTAGAATACAGATAACACATTATATTTACCGAAGATTGAACGCAGTAAAAGCAAAACACCCGCAAACATGGAGAAAATATGTTTTTTTTTTTTTTCACAATTTGTCCCACTTGGAATTTTTTTGCGGTTTCCTAGTATATTCTATAGTATAGTGAATAACACCATTAGAAAGTGCATCTTGTTCCGCAAAATAAAAGCCCTCATATGTCTATGTAGGTGTAAAAATAAAAAAAGTTATGACTCTGGGAAGACGAGGAGGGAAAAACGAACGTGTCAACAACAAAAAACGCCGGGTCCTTAAGAGGTTAAAATCCAAATCTGCATGGTTTCCGACTGACGATGCTTGCTGTGGAGACAGACCCCAAGTCTCCGTTTGTTACTAGGAGACAGATGTGATTCGGAAAAGTCAGGGATTGTATGTATATGTAAATAATGAGATGACTGCTGAGAAGTGATCTCTACAAAACAGGAACTTCTGTTTGAAGAGGAAAGTAAATCAGAAATACAAAACCTAACTCTAGACAGCTTGTGATCAGTACCCACCTTGTCCGTCAATGATATTTCGCAGCAGAAATGTGGCCCCCAGGCCGTGTCCGGATCTTTCTATGCAGAGTCCCACAAATCTGTTGTGCTTTCCATTTGCGTGTGGATCTGCCACTGTAACTGCAAGAATGCTGCCTAGTGATTGGAGACAGAAGGGAGCAATGTATTCAAAGACATCATTTGTATGTTAACTGCATTAGAGAAAAACTCAAAGTGTAGATTCACACAACTGATTTTATGTAAGAATCCACAACCCATTACTTTGAATGGGGATGCACAAAAAAAAAAAAAAAAGGGCAACGTCAATTCTTAAATGCAGAAACTACTTCAGTGTCTATATTTTAAAGCCTGTGTCTAAAATCTGCAAGAAAATGCGTGGATTTTAGATGTGGATCCTGCATTGGATTTTTCCCTGTGGAAATATATAACTATCCCCAGTCTTCTGACAGTAGAGAACACAAAGTACAAGTAAGATATCAGACTGCCTGTTACCTGCACTTGCTTACCATATGGGGGACAATGCTAGATCTCCAGATCTTCTCCCCTGTAGACACTTTGCAGCAGACACACCAGCTCCATATTTACACCAGTAGGACCCAAGTCATTCTGTACCACAATACGTGAAGCTGTACTAATATAAGGCAGTGTGCACATGAGGAGGCAGAAGCTCTACCAGCAAGCTCTGTGGTACCAACCCTCCTACTGATGACAGCCAAAAAGGTTTACCTCCTTAACGACCGCCCACCGACTTTTGATGTGCAGGTTGTTCGTCTGCAGCGACGTGTTTTGGCGTCGCTGCAGACATCGGAGTCTGCGGCTCCGGGCGCCGCAGCAGCGCTGGGAACGGGGCTGTACTACACAACCCTGATCCCTAAGCATCTCCTACGAGCACCGGGGAGCAGAGGAAACCTCCGCAAGCCGGTGCTTTAACCGTTTGATTGCCGCAGTTCGTCACCGCAGCACAATCAAAGAATCAAAAGGTGTCCCTGCTCTGTCCAGTGATTGGGACACCCGGTGACCTGACAGAGCCCGGGGAACGGCTGCACAGTCAGCCCTGGAGACCTACAGTAGCCTCAGGGCTGTCTGTGTAACAAGCCGGCGATCAGGGCACACGGTGGGCTGCCCTGAGTGCTGCCTGTGTCAGACTGACACACAATGTATTAGCATATATGACTATGCTAATACATTACTAAGTGTAAGAAAAAAACGAAACTTCTCCATGGGATATAAAAAAAAAAAAAAGTGAAAAACATAAAAAGTGTAGAAAAAATAAATAAAATAAATATTTAATAAAAAATAATTGCGCATACATTACACAAAAAAAAACCCTACACGCAACTGTAATAACCTTTAGAATTAATCTAACAAGTTATTAAGTGTGAAATGTGAATGATGTAAAAAAAAAAAAAATTATTTACAAGTGATCTTAAACTATTCCCCTTAAAGTACAACTCGTCTCGAATAAAACGTGGCCTCATACAACTGCGTCATTGAAAAAATAAAACGGAAGGAGGCAAAAACTAAAAAAATGTTCTGGTCATTAACTAGTCTTCAGGCATTCGGCTTAAGGGGTTAAAGTATTTCAACAAAACTCATATGTGACCAAAAGAAATATCAGATAATCACAGTCATCGTCTCGTCCATTATGAGCAGAGACTCTCGGAGACCCATCAAGGATGAGTGGAACCCACAAATACCACACAAAAAAAAATAGACAGAACGGGTATTGCTGCACCGGATACATATAGGAAAAACACAAAAACAGCAAAATAAAAAAAAAAAACAAAAAAAATAAAAACCAAAAAGCAAGAACTCCTGCCTGCTTAGGACGGAAAAAAATGCCTTCCACAGATCACGCAATCAATACATGAAAGTGCCTGGTGGGGAACACCCCGTTATCCAGCACATAAACAAGAGTATACGTGGCAATGATAATATTTACCAAGATATGAACCACTGTCTATGGGGAGAAAGTCTTTATGTCTGTGGTTGGCATCAACTAAAGCAGGCATCCTCAAACTGCGGCCCTCCAGCTGTTGGGAAACTACAACTCCCATCATGCCCACTGTTATAGATTATATAAATGCATGATGGGAGTTGTAGTTTCCCAAAAGCTGGAGGGGCGCAGTTTGAGGCAGGGCTGTGGAGTCGGCAAGCCGAAGCCCCGACTCCTCAATTTCCCAAACCCCCGACTCCGACTCCCTCATACATGGCGCATGTTTAAGTGATAGCTTTACTGTAGTAAAATGGTAACATCCGGCTGTTTATCACCTTATGATACAATAATCAAGCTGTTTAGGTAGAACAGACACTGACAAGCAAAAGGATAACAATGTTTTGATCTTTTGAACACTTGTGGGTAGAGTTGAAGAAAAAGCTGTATTTGTATCCAAGTCCAGTCTGCACCAACATTGGGACTGTGTAGAAGAGACCTGGGATCAGATTTTGGTCAGGATATGCTTGAATCTGATTCAGAGCCCAGAAGGAGTCAGGCAGTGCTGGAAGCCAAAGGTGGATTTCCCAAATACTAACAAGACAATAAACATTAAAGGGGTTGTCTCACTACATTGATTCATCTTACCTCAGTCCTGTTCTCTTGGTTTCATTTTGAATTCAGGGGCGTGTTTACTGGCTTCCACTAGTATAAGTAAGGTCTGTAGCTATAGCAATCAGTGCTGGCAGCCTATCAGGTGAGATCGAACAGGTCTGTAGCTATAGCAACCTGAGGAGCTGATGCAGCTCATACAAGAGGGGATATCTAGAAATAGGTAGGACACTGTTAATGGACACATATCGCAAAGTGACTTGTTTTTACAAGATCTTTAACATAAAAAGTCATCCTTGTAGTGAGACAACCCCTATAACACTGATTTTTAGGAGCAAAACTGTAACTAAGCAGATGCTAAATACTTGCAAGTCAAATGTATGTATAAAATAGGCAAGATGACTGTATATAAAATTACAGTAGCCTCATGTACAAAGCTGTAGTGGATGGAGAGATATGGAGCCTGAAAGTCACAAGTTCAAAACATTGTTACCATTTTGCTTGTCAGTGTAAAATATATTTATTGGATATGACTTTACAACACAAAAAAATTGTAAATATGCAAAACACTGCGGGAACATTTGTGGAGTCTCTGAATTTGTTCTGAGAAATAGTATTGCCTCCATCAGATCCTGCATAGATGACCTCACATCTGATCTCAATATTTCCAGGCTAGAGAACGGCCTCTCTACATTAACTTGGGTTGGGCGCAAAGCGGTGATCACAGGGGCAACATCTCTAACAATGTCAGGGTATAAAGGAGTTGCCTCAGCCACAGTCAGTTTTGATGAATGGTTGATCTTCTACTTCTTTGAAAACAGGTGAAAAATTTTGCTGAAATCTTTTTTAGGCCCTGGGAGCGGAATCTTTTCCCCTGGGGCAGCGCTTTGCCTGCTCCATGACATCAATTACACTCCTCATGTGATGAGGCTGAAGATATGGGAGCAGTAGCACTGGCCGGACCCAATTCCTCTTGCTCTTTGCATTGAACTAACTGGACCAACTTATTATATATTTTGGGAGTTGGTCCATTTTATGACGACTCCGACTCCTGCAAAATAGCCACCGACTCCACAGCCCTGGTTTGAGGATGCCTGAACTAAAGCCACTGCAGCATCAGGCACATACTCTCTATGGAGGACTCCGTTTTCCCTGGACACACAGCCATGCATAGACCCAATCAGGGCACAGCGCCCTCTCACAGTAGTGACAGTGTAGGCTACTTCTCTTCAGCGATTATTTCCCGCACCTACGTAGAACTCAGGGATGGTCAGGACTCTTCTCCTCTCAACCATGTCTTGTCTTTCTATGTAATACTTCAATGGGTCTTTCCTGGTTCGAGGGGGGATGAATTCTGGACTCAAAAACCTGCATGAAGAAGAGTGGAGGGACAAGATTTCACAACGCAGGTTACTGGATTCATACAGATACACTGACCGGCCCACCTGACCGGGGAGGTTTGTGCACAAGCCCATTCAGAGAAACAAGTCAATGCAGAAATGTCTGCAACAAATCTGCTGCATGTGAACAAAGCCCACAAAACTAGACATTACCTGTAAACCAGCACTAACCCCTTCCTGCCCTGCACAGGCTGCTCTACTGCTATGGAGGAGTGGGCACAAGACCAGCGCTCACACCGAAAAGCTGCATTAGGCCCCATTCACATCACATTTCTGGCATCCATCAGATACTGAGAAGCTTCCTGACCTATATTGAGGGGGCTGAGCCATAGGAATCTGATCCGTTGGACTACCATTGCTCTATTTCCCGCTCCTTAATGCTTTATGTGCTGGGCATGGGGTAGACCATACTTTTAAGGGCAGTCCATAAATCGCATACATTAGGAAAACAGACCAAACAGTCCAAAAGAGAGAATATTTGCCCTACAGATCTTGAAGGCTCTGCCTTGGCCCCACCACGGTGTAGGTTAGGACAACTTTAAGGTATCTGATCGATACCAAATGGAGGCAAATGATACAGCTCTAACAGCCGGGATAAGAGAACGCAAATCTGGGACATGCAATAACTTAATGCCACAGTCTATAGCACCCGCAGCATTGTCATGTTTAGAGGGAGGGGGTGATCACAGGGTGCGTATAGGTCACTATGACAGCCATGACCCTAAGGCAATGTTCACACTGCTTATTCTGGGATGGATTTCAGTCCGTAATTCACACCGTACTGCGCGAATTACGGGCTGAAATACGTCCCAGTCCTTACGGTGATGCACAGTTCTCATAGAGAACTATGGATTACGTCTCCTCTCCCTGCTCGCACAATACGCCGAGCAGGGAGAGAAGTGACAAGTTAATTATTCACGGCGTATACGCGCCGAGAATAATGAACGTCTATGGGGCCGGCGGGCTGCTGGCCAACCTGCCCCCGTACACACGAGTAATTGTGGGCGAAATACGTCCCGCAATTAAGCCGTGTGAACATAGCCTAAGGCTGCGTCCCCACGGCAAGGGACAAATACCAGTCAGTTTATCCGACCGGCATTTGTCCTGTTTTGCGGCCGTCCCACGGCTGTGGGCAGAGGGGGGTAGGCTTTTCTCTGCGGTAAGCGGAGAAAAGTCCTCCCTCTTCACATTCACTTGCACATATTCCATTTGAAAACCGGACGGAAGAATGTGCTTGTAGAATGTTTTGCGGGCGGAAAACCACACTGCACGGCTTTTCCATAGAGCCCCATTGAGCTCATTTTCGGCCGGTTTTTCAGGCGGTCTGCAAAACCGCAAACCATCTGAAAAACCGGCCGAAAACCCGTGCAGTGGGGATATGACCTAACAATACCAGGCATAATCCCCTGCACACCTGAAGTATTACAGTGTATCATACCAGTATTCACATGAGAGCACAATAAAATCCTATTGTGGGACTAATGAAGAAACAATAATAAGTGAAAATATAGGTTGTTGGAAGGCAAGCAAGGCTTTTTTTTTTCATATATATATATATATATACATATATACACACACACACACACACACACACATACATACATACATACATAGAATGGATACTGCCGCACAGGATACATATAGGAAAAACACAGCAAGAACTGCTAAAAAAAAAAAAAATAATAAATTGCCTTCCACAGACCTTTACTTTCAAAAGACATAGAGGCAAATCAAAATAAAAAAAAATAAAAATACACATAAATGGTATTGCTGCATACAATACATAAGAAAAAAAAACCCTGCAAAATGTGGTGGGGGGAGGGAGGGGGGTGGGCTTTGTGTGCCTTTCTACATATGGTACTTTATTTTTTAAAAACATAAAAAAAACTTGGGTCTGTGACTTCATATGCAGCAGTGCCAGTTAAAGGAAAATGGAAAACACACACAGACAAAACCATCACCGATTTCTTAAAAAAATAAATAAATAAAATAGAAAGGAAAATTAACTCCCTCAAAAAACATAATTTTTAAGGCCCTGGACTGGAACCTGACCCTAGCAGTGACCCTAGCAGTCCCTAGATATAATCAAAAACATACAACCTACCTACATACAACAAGCAGCCTCTCTGACCAATTAATGGCGTTCAAAAAAAAGAGCCTGCAATCATAAGACTATGGAGTAATCGGCGTGCTAATGCATACAATCTAAACAACCTATATATGACACTTGGAGCAAAGATGGGAGTCCAAAAGTAGTTGCAACCAGATACTGCAAATATTCCAAATACACATCCAACATAAGTGTTAATAGATCTAAACCTGTGTGCAGCCAAGAGATATTTTATGTGCTCTCTCATGACTAAAGTAAAATCTATTGATTCATATATTTAGAACAAGTCTTCATTTAACTGTCCCTTCATGTTGAAAGCTAAATCTTTGTAATGACTGAGAAAACCACTGTAATGTATGATAATGTATGATGGGGTAAAAACCAATCAAGCAGTTGTGATACTTTTCCCATTTCCTCACAAGCAGAATGTTTGGGTTTCCCATTACATGGCATTTGGCATTACA
>JAODAL010025202.1:0-59097 GCA_025379985.1 Phyllomedusa bahiana
CCCCCCTCTCTGTTTTTTAAGTTTCCCCCATCCCCACCCGTTCCTCTCCCTTTGCAATCTTTTTTTTGTTAAAAGCTGTTTTAAATACCACATACCCGCATTCAATTAGCCGGGCTTTTTTGAACTCAGTTTTCTATGATCTCTTCCCTCTTCAGCTTGAGGCCCCTTTTTTACAATTGAAACCAGCTTTTTTTAAAGAACCACGGTCTCCCTTCTATGCAGGATAAATTTAGGCACCATGGGGACCCAAATTTTGCTATTTTCTGGGTTGTGAAATTAAACCCGCATGTGTTTTCCCTAATGGGGGTTTTCAGAGTGGAAATTTGTGGGGGCCCCTTTTTTTGAAAGGGAAGAAGCGGGATTTTGAGGCCCCAAATTTTGTTGTTTTTTGATTTTAGAAGCCCGACCCGGGGCCGAAAGGGGGGGGGGGGGGGGGGGGCAGACAGAATGTAAACAAATAATATTAAATTTGGGTTTCCCCAAAAATTTTAAAAATTGGGAAAAAAAATAAAAATTTAAAAATTTTTTAAACCCCAAAGAAATTTTTAAAATTTTTTTATTTATTTATTTTAATTTAAAGGGCTTTTTTAAAAAGAGAGCATTCCCAAAAAATGCTAAATGTTTCCCCACAGACAGCAAAAACTTGAAATTGGGTTTCAAAAATTTTAACAGGTACTTCCAACTTTTGGGTTCATTAAACCCTTATATAACCCCTGTTTTTAAAAGGACAAATTTAAGGCCCTTATGGGCCCGCTTTTTTTTCAGGACCCGTGCAAATTGCTATCAAAATGGAAAAAAAAAAAGGAAAAAAACAAAAAGGGGAAATTTTTAAAACCCCTTTTGGTTGATCACACCCAAGTTATTGGGAACACCCCATTTTTTGCGTTTTTGGCGCCCTTTAATTTCGTTTTTGAAATGCGCCCCCAAAAATTTCGGGAAACCCTTTGCTTCCCAAAAAGAACTAAGGGGTTTTCGCCTCATCTCTCCATGTGTACAATACGATCGTATCATATGCGCAGGGAGATAATGCATGTCTTTTAGGGCTTTCACCGCAATACATCGTGTGAACATTCTCTTAAAAATGTAGTTCTGCCTTACAGAGACGTTGCCAAGGAAGTCAGTAAAGGGTTCCTTTACCATTTTAAAAAGGGACTTTGGAAAAATCCCCGACATGAAGAGAAACTTGGGAGAAACCAAAAAGGGCCACTCCCAAAATTCCCATGACAAAATTTTGAGAGTCAAAAGTTTTTTTTAATGAAAACCCCACAGCTTCCCAAAAACTCCCAAACACAAAATTTTAAAGAAGCACATGGTAAATAAGTTTCCATTTTAACTGTGAAGGGAAAACTTCTATCTGCAGAATTTTGGGCGGGTTTAGTTTCCCGTAAAAAAAGTCCCCTGGCTTTCGGAATTTCAAAAATAAAGAAAAAATTTCTTTCCGGGGAAAAAGGGACCCCTAGGTTTTAATTTTAATGAAAAACAAAAGAAGGGCATTTTGAACTGAGGGAAACCCAAAAAGTTACAACCTTTTGGACATCACACAGCGGGGTTTTTTTTTTACCAAATTTTTAGGGGGGTAAATGGTTCCTCCCCCGTGTGTGACACCCCCCTAAACAAAAAAATTTGGGGGTATAAAGTCTGATGGTTTGGGTTTTTCTGTTGCCCTTTCCCCATAAAACCTCACTTTTGGTGTGGCCAACCAAAAGTCACTTTTCTAGGGTTTTCCCTGTTTAGGGAAAAAGTAAAAGACTGCATCACATCCCCGGATCACTTACAGGTTTCAAAAAATTTGTGAAAACTGGGAAATGACATCTCAACCGAAATGAACCTGTGGGTTTAAAAATGAAGCAAGGCCCGGAGGTTGACACCGGAAAAGGGAAGGGACAGTTAAAAATTTAAAACCCTTTTTTTAAATACTTTTGGGCAATTAAATTAAAACTTTAGTATGAAAATAACAGCATTTTTTTTTATGTCCGGGGAAATGCACAAAAGGTTATTTTGATTATCTTTCCCTTTCCAGAAGGATGTCTTATCTTATTACTGAGAGTGGGGACATCTGTTTTCTGATAGGCGAAAACATGTCGGGAGGTGTAACCCCAATTTACAGACTGGAATCGAAAAAAAACTAAATTTTATCTAACAAGATTAAAAATTTACTTAAAAAAATGTTATATTTCCTGTTAGAACTGAAAAAAATGGCTTTTTTCAAAATCATGCTAAGGGTTTAAAAAAAACTCCCTGCCAAATGCAGAGAACAGCTCCCTAAAAGTTTAAAAACTTTTCACAGCTGTAGAAAAGAAAAACATTGTAATGCAAAAAATGCGAAACTCTTAAAAAAGCAGGGGGGAGAAACCCCCGTTAAATGCAACTTAGGGAGACATAAATGATCGTGTTTTTCACCCTTTTTCTGCCATCAAATGCGCCTAAGTGAGGCCCCCTAAAGTTCAAATGCGCCTAAAGAATTTTGGGTTTGGCGCTTTGTTTTGTAAAAAAACTCAACACTTTTCCCAATGCGCCTAACCTGAAATGGGTTCTGGGGCATTCTGGGTGGTGTTTCACCCCACTCGTAAAAATTAGACACATATATGAATGTGGGTTTGACCCAAAAATAGGTTTCATTCCCGCTTCGAACAGGGAGACCTATTTCAATTTTTTCTACCCGGCCTGAGGTCGAAGTGGAGCTAAATTTGCCCCTTTTGTTTCAAACAATGGGCCAATATTTTTTCAACTTAGACCAAATACAAAAAAAAAAGTAATTTAAAGAAAATTAAACCCCCAAAATATATAAAAAAGTAATTTTTTTAAATTTTAAAAAAAAAATTACAAAAAAAATAAATATAAAAATATAAACAGTAAAAATCCCAAAAATATAAAAAAAAAATTTTCCTATAAAAAAGAAAAGAAGAAATCTCCCCTTTTAAAATGAAAAGAAAACTAAAACAATTTTAAAATTAAATAACCCACGATTAAGTTTTTTTTAGATTTTTAAAATTTTTTAATTTTTATTACATTAAATTTGAAATTTTATTTATTGCTGCCTCACTTTTTTTATTCTAAAATACAGCAAGACCAGCACACCACAGACCTTGGGTGGGACCTTTGATCCAAAAAGCAAATCATACCCTAAATTTTTTATTCACGGGCATGCTGTTTTTAATGACTTTTTTCTTATTTCCAAACTATCTAAAGGGGCCTTTAAAACTTTTTTTAGGCGCATTTCGGGTTAATGCGCCAAAAACATAGGGGGAAGGCGCAATATACTTAGGGCAAAAACCAATTTTTTTTAACACACAAAAACCACTTTTTATACATTCAAAGGGTCATTATTCACTGAAAACGAGCCGACAAATTTAATTCAAAGCGCCTTCCTTCATACAAGTCCCCCTTTTTGGGCCACTTTTGGGGAAAAATAATCTGGGGGGGCTAAAATTTTCAATTTGCTTTCCCCTAACAGGGTTTAAAGGCCCCCCTCATTTTTCTAAGCACTTTAAAGAAATGAAAGGGGCGGGTAAAAAAATTGGGTTTTATGGGCAACCAAAATTTAGTTTTAACGGGACCAAATTTTTCATACATGTGGCCTTTAATGTCCGTCTTTTTTTTGGGGGGTGGGAGGGGAGATTTTCACTAAAATTTGTGTTGAGTCTGTGTATATTGAATTGCTTAGATTCAGGTAGTATTTGACATAAACTTTAATCTAATATACAACACTAAATATGGGTAAATATACATATTTTTTTTACTTTTTTTTTTTACGTTTATTTATCATATGATAAAAGGTCATGTGCATCCTAACCAGTTTTATTACTGTAAATACTCCAATATGAGCTGGCTTTTTTTGCACATTTTTTATACTGAGAACCCCCCCACACACTCCTCAGCTTATACTCAAGTGCATTGTCAGCCTGTCCCACCAAAGGATCCTCCGTTGGGCCTAAGGTCCAACACAGCGGGACCCGCCACAAAAAGGAGCCAATTTCAGGCCGCTGCCTGTGGCAGCATGTCATCACGCTGCCTGCACTGCCTATGCCAAGAAGAAGAAAGAGAACAGCAAGAGCTTCAGGAAGCGTGGAAAAGGGAGTACTGTTATTTTTTTGTTTTACTTGGGGCCAAATTACCTACCTATCTATACTGGGGGCCCTATTACCTATCTATCCATACAGGGGGCCCTATTACCTATATGTCTATACTGGGAGCCCTATTACCTACCTGTCTATACTGGGGGTCCTATTATCTGTCTATACAGGGGGCCCTATTACCTATCTGTCTATGCTGGGGGCCCTATTACCTACCTGTATATACTGTGGGCCCTATTGACTACCTGTCTATACTGGGAGCCCAATTTACTGTCTATTTATTTTTTTAATTTTCCAGTAGCCGCTGCATTTTCCACCCTAGGCTTATACTCGAGTCAATAAGTTTGCCCAGTTTTGTGTGGTAAAATAAGGTGCCTCGGCTTATATTTGGGTCGACTTATACTCGAGTGTACTGTTTACGGTAATTATAATTAACACAGCAGACTAGACTGCTTTGGTATACATATAGCAGTTTAATGTAAAAATTTCTAAATGTTTCATACAGCACATCTAAATGAATATGGGTTGTAAAAATCTATGCACATGCTGCAGAAACATTTAGATGTGTGGAACAGATTTTCATGTCAACCTCACATAATTGTCTATTTTGCTGTGGTAATTTGATAAAATTTCAGTTAGCTAAAATTTCAGGTTCTAAAATACAGTGGGTTGCCAAGATATTCATACCCCTTAAACTGTTCCTCATCTTTAAACATTACAGCCACAAATGTAAAAAAAAAAATTGTGATATTTTATGTTATAGAGCATAGAAAATGACACAGTATATCACAAAAGTGAGTTCACATTTTTGTAAATATTGTATAATATATTTTTATGGGACAACACTGAAGATATGACACTTTGATACAATGTAAAGTAGTCAGTGTACAGCTTGTAAAACAGTGTAAATTTGGTGTGTCCTCAAAATAACTCAACACACAGCCTGGTGTTATCACTCTCAAATTCTCTCATATTGGTCACTAGAAGTACAACATGGCAGCTCTCTGAGGATCTGAAAAAAAAGTTTTGTTCTACATGAAAATAACCTAGGCTATAAGACAATTGCCAACACCCTGAAACTGGGCTGCAGCATGGTGGCCAAAACTATACAGCGGTTTAACAAGACAGATTCCACCAAGAACAAGCCTCGACATTGTCGACCAAAGAAGTTCAGTGCACATGCTCCGCGCCATATCCAGAGATGAACATGTGAGTACTGGAAGCATTGTTGCAGAGGTTACAAGGGTAGGG
This sequence comes from Phyllomedusa bahiana, assembly GCA_025379985.1. Lineage (NCBI taxonomy): Eukaryota > Metazoa > Chordata > Amphibia > Anura > Hylidae > Phyllomedusa > Phyllomedusa bahiana. The sequence goes on from JAODAL010025202.1 coordinate 5,325, forward strand.
GTCCAACCTGTCAGTGCTTAGACCATATGCCGTAGACTGCATCAAATTGGTCTGCATGGCTGTAATCCCAGAAGGAAGCCTCTTCTAAAGATGATCGACAAGAAATCCTGCAAACAGTATGCTGAAGACAAACAGACTAAGGACATGGATCACTGGAACCACTTCCTGTACTGTGATGAGACCAAGATAAACTTATTTGGTTCAGATGGTGTTAAACATGTGTGGGAGCAACCAAGTTAGGAGTACAAAGATAAGTTTGTCTTGCCTACAGTTAAGCATGGTGGTGGGAGGGTCATAGTTTGGGACTGCATGAGTGCTGCCAGGTGTGGGAAGCTAAAACTTATCGAGAGAACCATGAATGCCAACATGTACTCCATACTGAGCAGAGCAGTGGGGGGGCAGAAAGACAATTTCAAATCCCCCCACACATATTTGGTGCTCTTACCAGGGAAATATATTCCCCTTCCTAAGCCACTCATTGTCTCCCACCCACCCAGCCAGCCAACAAGCTCTGCTCTGCACTGAGGGGCAAAAACCCCAAAACAGCTGTCTGTAGATGAGTAACACTGGCTTGCCTAACATTTCTTTTGCTTTATAAAGACTCAGGGCGACATGTATGATCAGGCTTTATGCCTGATTTTTGGCATATACTGCGCCTCCCGGCCTAAATCCTGCTGTCGGACGCAGGGATGCGGTGTTAGGCGCAGCGTTCGCCACTTTCAGCTGCGCCCCGCATGAAGGGGCGGAAAGTGGGCGCGGTGTGGGTGCGGGGTAGACGTTCGGGGCGGGACGCGGCGCGCTCGAAAACTCCGAGGCATGTACGATGGCGAGTCGGCAAAGCGAGGCGCAGTGCAGCGCTCGGCAGCTCCAACAGGCAGACCTGGTTTATTTTGGTCTAAATGCTCCGGCAGAGGCGAAGTGAAGCAGGATCGGAACATGCGAGGAAACATAGAAGATCGCTACACAAATCTCGGCTCTCCGCTCCGTGCAGCAGGAGAAAAACAGTGTCAGAAAAGAGCTGAACGTAAAAATAAACATAATTAAAAAAAATCACTTTCCTAAACTCTAGAACGGCGCAATATCAAGAATTATGAGATTGTAAATTGCCGGGAAATACAGTAATTCAAATTCTGAAACCTATTCTCATTGGTCGGCATAAACCGGCCAATCAGAATAGGAGCGACAGTGAACCATTAAAACCTATGGTGAAGGATTGACCAATCAGAATCCATGACGGGACAGTTCAAAATACAGTAAAAATGCTGAAAGAGCTGATTGGTTTAAGCTACCGGGGACTTGGCTAGCTCAGCCAATCAGAAAAGGAGCGACAGAGACCCATTAAAACCTATGGAGAACTATTGACCAATCAGAATAGGAGCGACAAAGACCCATTATATCCTATGGAGGAGTTTGGACCAAGCAAAATCAAAGGCGGGACAGTTCAAAATACAGTAAAAAGACAGAAAAGAGCTGATTGGCTGAGCTAGCGGGGGCTTGGCTATCCCAGCCAATCAGAGCGCGAGCTAATTCTCCCATTATAGTCTATGGAGAGATGGGCGCTCAGAAATCTCGGCGCTCAGCGCCGTGCGGCATGAAGTATTAATAAAAAAAATTATTTTTATTAAATGTAAAACATTATCAGATAAAGAGCCGAACCCTTCTTTACAAATAAAGCAGTTAAAAACGCGTTTGTCGCCAAGACCGGCGCTACATAGGGAATTATATCCTATGAAGAAAAATTGACCAATCATATTCAAAGGCGGGACAGTTCAAAATACAAAATGCAGAAAAGAGCTGATTGGTTGAAGCGGCGGGGGCTCGTCCAGCTTAGCCAATCAGAGCGCGAGCGACTTTCTCATAGAGTTCTATGGGGAAAAGAAATTCTGAGCGCGTTCTGTGATTGGCTTAGTTAAAATTGGCGCCGTTATTTGGACCAATGGAAGAGCGAGCGACGCTCCTATGGGTTTTCTAATGCAATCTGAAATAAAACTGTACATGGCCGAAATCAAATTATAACACTACAGAAGTTGTCCCGATGTGTATATAAAATGAATAATAATATGGGGGTAACGAAAAATAAATATTAAATCAATAAAATCATGTTTATTTCTTTATTTTCGTTAGCCAAGGATCAATAGTATGGGTGCAACGAAAATAAAGAAATAAACATGATTTTATTGATTTAATATTTTTTTTTCGTTACCTCCATATTATCATTCGTTTGATATACACATTGGGACCACTTCTGTAGTCTTATCATTTGATTTCGGCCATGTACAGTTTTATTTCAGATTGCATTAGAAAACCCATAGGAGCGTTCGCTCGCTCTTCCATTGGTCCAAATAACGGCGCCTCTTTTAACTAAGCCAATCACAGAGCGCGCTCAGAATTTCTTTTCCGCATAGAACTCTATGAGAAAGTAAAAATAAATAAACAAATAAACATGATTTTATTGATTTAATTTTTTTTTTTTTTTCGCGCTCAGAATTTCTTTTCCTCATAGAACTCTATGAGAAAGTAACTCGCGCTCTGATTGGCTAAGCTGGACGAGCCCCCGCCGCTTCAACCAATCAGCTCGTTTCTGCATTTTAACTGTATTTTGAACTGTCCCGCCTTTGAATATGATTGGTCAATTTTTCTCCATAGCATATAATGTGACATTTTCGCTCATATTCTGATTGGTCAATTCTCCTCCATAGGTTATAATGGGACATTGTCCGCTCCTATTCTGATTGGCTGGTTTATGCCGACCAATGAGAATAGCTAAACAATTTGAATTACTGTATTTCCCGGCAATTCTCTCTATTGCAATTCCCTATGTAGCGCCGGTCTCGGCGACAAACGCGTTGTTCGGGAGGTTAACTGCTTTATTTGTAAAAAGAGTTCGGCTCTTTATCTGATAATGTTTTACATTTAATAAAAATAATTTATTTATTAATACTTCATGCCGCACGCGCTGAGCCGCCGAGATTTCAGAGCGCCCATCTCTCCATAGACTATAATGGGAGAAGTAGCTCGCGCTCTGATTGGCTGGGATAGCCAAGCCCCCCGCTAAGCTCAGCCAATCAGCTCTTTTCTGTCTTTTTACTGTATTTTGAATTAGCCCGCCGTGGATTCTGATTGGTCTATTTTTCTCCATAGACTAGAATGGGTCTTTGTCGCTCCTATTCTGATTGGTCAATAATTCTCCAGAGGTTTTAATGGGTCTCTGTCGCTCCTAGTCTGATTGGCTGAGCTCGCCGAGCCCCCGCTAGCTCAGCCCATCACCTCTGTTCAGCATTTTGACAGTATTTTGAACTCTCCCGCCGTGGATTCTGATTGGTCGAAACTTCTCCATAGGCTAGAATGGGTCTCTGTCGCTCCTATTCTGATTGGCTGAGCTAGCCAACTCCCCGGTAGCTTAACCAATCAGCTCTTTTCAGCATTTTTACTGTATTTTGAACTATCCCGCCGTGGATTCTGATTGGTCTAAACTTCCCCATAGGTTTTAATGGTTCACTGTCGCTCCTATTCTGATTGGCTGGTTTATGTCGACCAATCAGAATAGCTTTCTGAATTTTAATTACTGTATTTCCCGGCAATTTCCAATATCCTAATTCTTGAATTAGGATATTGGAAAGTGATTTTGTTTTATGTATTTTTTTATTTTTTAGGTTTCAGCTCTTTTCCTGAGAATGTTGAACGCCTTTATAAAGGCGATTTTTGATTCATACTCCGCACCGACATCTGGAATGATTTCTCGCTGTTCCAGCCTGTCTCGCATCGGAACTGTTTTTCGGCGCAGTCCCGCATGGCGCCTAAGTCCCGCACTGCGCCCATGTCCCCGCACTGTGCCCCACACACACTGGCGAGGCGCAGGGAACTTTTGCCCGCATGTACGAGCGCACCGCCTCGGACGGCGAATCTTAGGCGCAGCGCCGCACTGCGCCTCAGTCCCGCACTGCGCCTAACACACAGGCGAGGCGCGGCGGACTTTACATAGGATGTATGAGCGCGCCCCGACCCCGACATAAATCAGGCGCAGATTCCGCCGGGAAACTGGTGGAAAGGTGCGCCCCGACCCGGCAAGACTCATACATGTCGCCCCCAGTGTGTCACAAGCAAATTAAGGATTTGTTACATCCAATATAGGGTGCTTGAGCTTTCAGCTCTTTTCCCATAATGCCTTGTGACAAGAGAGTTAAGGAGTGCTGGAAAATAATGGTGGCCACACAATTTGTCTATTTTCACTTAGCGGTGTACGCACTTTTGTTGCCAGTGGTTTACACATTGATGGCTGTGTGTTGAGTTATTTTGAGGGCAAACCAAATTTACACTGTTATACAAGCTGTACACTGACTACTTTACATTGTATCAAAGTGTCATATCTTGTACTTGGTCCCATGAAAGATAATATAATACATATACAATAAGTATAAAAAAGAGAGGGGTGCACTCACTTTTATGAGATAGTGTACGTGCTTTGAAAAATGGGTTTAGTTGATTGCTGGTACAAAATACAGCAATACTAATGCACTAAAACAGTAAACCTAATGAAAGTTCTTGGCAGTCCTCTTTGTGAGAGGCAGAAAGTGAGTGAGAAAGAGGCAAAAGTGCAAGAGGCAGAGTATAGGAAGCATGTAAAGTTGCCCCCAGAATAAAATTCCCCAAGTGGGCCCTAGACACCCCAGTCCAACACTGCATGTTTATTTCTTGATTTGTAATACAATTACTAATCATAAATTATTAGCAGTTGTTAATAGAAACCAATATTCTCTAATACAGTATTTTACCAGTATTAATTGAAGGATAGGGTTAAATGGGTATATATGTATGTATATCTCTACTTATGTATTTTTTTTAATATTTATAAATGCATGCATATATGTAGATTTACACAATTCACATTATTATGACCACCAGCTAATATCCATAGTATCTGTCTTGCGCAGCCAGATGGGCACTGAATGACTCAACAAGGTCTTAAAGGTTTTCATAGGTATCTGGAGCCATGCTGATTGCAGTGCATTTTACAGCTGCTGGAGGGTGTGTGGAGCAAGATTCAGGCTGCTGCTGGATGAGTGATGATTGAGGTGCTTCAGGTTTGGAGAATTAGGGGGCTAGAACAGTACTAGGAAGTCTTGGTCATGCTCTTTGAGCCAATGTTGCACATTTCTAGCTATGTGACATGTAACATTGTCTTTCTGGAAAATCCCATCTGCCTCAGTGAAGACAATCATCATTTATGGGTATACGGGATTTGCAACCAAACTCAGTTGAGAGTGCCTCTCACGTGGATGAGTAGGCCTAGAGATTGGCACATTTCTATTCAGACTATATGGTTGCCACCACCAGTTTGTGTTCTTTCAGCAATGATTGTAGACTGTGTGTTTCTTAACTGACACAACAATGTCAATCTGTTTGATGAAGTAGAAAATGTGACTCACCAGAAAAGGCAATCTTTTGCCAATTAATGGATGTCCAGTTCCGACAATGGCATGAAATGTAAAGCCTTGACTGCCAATGCATTTTGGTTAGCAGAAGTGTCTTCATAAACAGTAGGGTTAATTGAATTGTTGCTTTAGACACCTCTGGTTCATAATTGGGAGTGAACTGCTCCACTGTAGCAGGGTGGTATGCTCTCGCACACCTTTGTAGAAGACATTGACCGCAGAGGAATGTGGTGCTTCACAGTTCTCATATCACTTCTTCACTATGTCACTTCTTCACCATTGCGCCATTTGTCCACTCACAAAATACTTTCACCACAGCAGCATGAAAACAGATCACAAACTGCATGGTTTCATAAATACCACCACCCTTGTGTGTAAACAGCCTATTGCATCACCAAGCCAGCTTACAAAATGTGACTTCTTTCATGAGCTGCACGCTGCTGCTGTCAAAAGTAGAAAGCAATCATGATAATGTGACCCGACTGTTTGCATGTACTCCAAAATGGTCCTACTAAAAGGCTGCATCAACAGCTAATTATAAAATACTTATGACTTTTACAAAAATAGCTTTTTAATTTCTAGAAAACAGGTTTTTATTTGCAGAATGACGAAAGTACTACTTAGTATTAATACATTTGTACCGGTCTTTAGAATAAACTTAGCGTGCTATTTTTTTCAAAATAAAAATTGATGTGGGGGCTTCCAAAGGACCCCCTGACCTACTTGTGCGGTATCCAAATTAAACCAGAAGTGAGTGTATATGCATATACATGAAAAGAAAGAAAGACATCCAAATATGTCAATGCAGTTTTCTCCTCTTCACCTTTACTAAAAGTTGTGTGCAATTTTTTATATCCTTTGTTTTAAGGTGCATCATAAGTAAATAGATAGATCTTTATTGGACAAACAATATTTAAAAGGTTTTGTCCTACACTAGATTCATCTACCTCCAGTCCTGTTTTCTTGGTTTCATTTTGAATTCAGGGGCGTTTACTGGCTTCTACTAGGCTGCAGTAGAAGCTAGGATCTGTAGCTATAGCAACCAGTCCTGGCAGCCTATCAGGAGAAATTTAACAGGTCTGCAGCTATAGCGACCTGAGAAGCTGATGCAGCCCATACAAGAGGGGATATCTCAGAAAATGTAGGACACTGTTAATGGACATATAAAGTGACTTTTTTTGCAAGATCTTTAACATAAAAAACAATCCTGGTAGTGAGACAACCCTTTTAACCAAAACCATTATTAATCACATTATTGGCTAATTATTAGTTAACCCCTTACTGACATTTGACGTATCCATACATTAAGGTCGGGTAGGGGTTCCTGCAACTTGATGTATGAGTACGTCATGGCGATCTTGCGAGCTCACAAGCGGAGCTCGCAAGATTGCAACATGGGACCAGCGATATATTACTGCTGGCATCATGCCGCATCCCTTGCGGCTGGTGTGAGCTCCAGCCGTGGATGATTAACCCTTCATTATCGCAACCGGTCATGGTCCTGATAATGAAGCTGCAGGCAGGAGGAGTGAGCATCCGGGCTGTCAGGTGACGTCACCATGCCTGCAATGCAAAAAAAATTTTTAAAAAGTAAAACACAAACAAAAAATAAAATAAACACACGTACACCGCCCTTTTCCCCTTTACATATGCCAATCACCGCAAAAAAGATCAAAAACAAATAAAGTACACATATTTGGTATCGCCACGTTGGTAACAACCCACCCTATAAATATCACATTAATTAACCCATACAATTAACGCCGTAAAAAAAAAAAAGTCACAGTATTGTGATTTTTGTTCATCCCACAGCACATAAAATGTGCTCATATAAGCACCAAACTGGTACCAATTAAAATGACAGTTCACCCTGCAAAAAAGAAAAAACTTACTCAGCTCTGAATATGGAACTATAACACGGTTATGGCTATTAGAAGATAGTGATGGATAAATATTGTTTTACACTTAAAAAAAAAAAAAAAAAAAAAAGTGCTTCCATAATAAAAATACTATACAAACTGGGTATCGCCATAATCGTCTCGACCCATGGAGTACAACTAACTTGTCACGGATACTGCATGGTTAGCGTTGTTAAAAATAAAAATAGAAAACACTACTAGGATTGCAGTATTTTCTTCACCCTGCCTTCCAAAAACGGACTTAAAACCGATCAAAAAGCCCTGTCTCCCAAAAAATTATAGCAATAAAAACATCAACTCATCCCACAAAAAACAAGCTATACAGCTCCGTACACAGAAAAATAAAAAAGTTATGGCTCTCAGACTCTCAGACTAAGGCGATGCAAAAACGTGTTTTCCTTTTTGAATAAAAGTGTTTTTATTGTGTAAAAGCAGTAAAACATTAAAAAAACACAAATTGGGTATCGCTGTAATTGCATTGACCTGCTGAGTAAAACTAGCATGTTATTTTTGCCACACGGTGACTGCTGTAAAAAATTAAAATTAAAAACACTACCAGGATTGCTGCATTTTGTACAAAATGCCTCACAAAAACCTAAATAAAAAGTGATCAACGTGTCATGTGCACCCCATAATGGTACCAATAAAAACATCAACTCATCCTGCAAAAAACAAGCCCATAATCAGCTCTGTATACAGAAAATTTTAAAAAGTTATAGCTTTCAGATTATGATGACATAAAAATGCAATTTTTTATAAACTCATTTGTATTGTGTAAAAGTAATAAATAGGGATGAGCGATACTATCAACAAAAGTTTGAATCGTCACGGTTTTTACTTTTATCAGAATTTTCCGGTGACGCGATAGTTTATGTGAATATCTTATAGAAAATCATTATCAGGTTTACTATCGCGCCTTTTTTGCCAATTCCTGTAATTTTGGCAGCCAACCAATCAGCTCATAGTATAGAGGGGGGGCGTGGAGGATGTACAACTTCATGACTGGGCGGTGTATGGATCCCATTGGCTGCAAAAATCACACAACCTCTTTTTATGTATGCGACTCAATTTCCTTATCAGTCTCATTCCTATCTTATCTCACAAGCAGACAACATGTTTTCGCCTTGTCCTGATAGCTTTTTCAAAGCTCTGAGACACAGTTTTACATCTTTTTTTATACAGAAATCCATCCTTGTTAGAGTAGCTGTGAAGCTTAGGAGATAGCCAGACTAGAGAATTTTATTTTATAGTTAGTTACAGACTTGTAAATAGAGCGAGTAATGTCTGGAGTTGCGGTGGGAAAAGGGGGGTGGTGGGTGGGTGTTCTAAAGCACAGTCTGTCCTGTGACGTGACACTAAAATAGCCATGTTTTTTAATACTTTTTTGCCAGCAGACTTCCAACTGAGGTGAAATTGTAACCTTTTGTTTGTTTTGTCTTGCAGTTCCTATTGGTCTCCGTGCTTGTCAGTTTTGCGCAAATAGCGCCACTTTGTACCAATATGGGTTACAAATATTTTATTTTAACTAGTGCCTGTTCTGAGAGTTGGCAAAACATCCTATCTAATCCATATAACATTTAAAGAGTTCTATTGCGCTCTATGCTTGTCAGTTTGTGCAAATCACACACTTTTATGCAAATTGGGTTACAGATATTTTATTGTAACTGGTGCCTGTTGTCAGCATTGTAAAACCATCATATCTCATCCGTATAACTTTTCAATAGTTGTATATTGCACTACATCGTCTCAGTTTTTTGTGCAAATTGCGCACTTGGACGCAAATTGGGTTACAGATATTTTATTGTAACTGGTACCTTTTGTCAGCATTGTAAAACCACCATATCTCATCCGTATAACTTTTCAATAGTTGTATGTTGCACGCTATGCGTTTCAGTTTTTCGCAAATAGCCCCCTTGCACGCAAATTGGATTACAGATATTTTATTGTAACTGGTGCCTGTTGTCAGCATTGGAAAACCGCCATATCTCTTCCGTATAACTTTTCAACAGTTGAATATTGCACTCCGTGCTTGTCAGTTTTGTGCAAATCGCCACTGCTTGTACCAAATTTACTGATTATTATTGTAAGCTGGTGCCTGTTCAATTGTAAAACCGCCATATCTCATCCGTATTACTTTTCTTTATTTGTGTATTGCTCTCCATGTGTCTGTTTGCCTCAAATAGCCCCCTTGTGCGCTAATTTGGTTACAAATATTTTATTTTAACTGGTGCTTGTTCTGAGCGTTGGCAAAATATCCTATCTAATCCATATACCATTTAAAGAGTTCTACTGCACTCCGTGCGTCTCAGTTTTGCGCAAATAGCGCACTTGTATGATAGTTTGTTGAAACTATCAAATGCTAGTCCTACTGGACAGTTAAATCTCAGGGACTGAAGGAAGAACACTATTGATCGGCTGTTACGGTTTCCACCAGACCGCATTTCACAGTTATTTTGATAGTAAACAATTCTATTTCTAATCTTAGTTGGCCGTTGGAATTAGAGGGATTTAAGGAATACCTGTGATTGCCGTCTTGCATTACAGTTTTTCTCAATATGAACTGCCGAACAACTCTTCTTACCTTTTAAATTTTTATCTTTCTTAACAAGAAGTTCGACACCAACAGGTGGTAACGAGTAAAAAAAATTAAAGAGGGGTGTAGTACATGAGGAGAGGTACGAGAGAAGGTCTCCTCCAGGTACATTGCGACAACACGCAAGACCAGCGTATCGTCGGTTGCAGGACCGTCAGACCCCACCCTTGTCATCGCTGGGGCGGTGCCCTGTGAATCCCAGTAATGAATCAGCATTGCCATCTGTTCTCAGTGGTTAAACACAAACTGCACCTAGTCAGTTTTACCTCATTGTCCATCCCAGTCACGACCACAAATGTCGTCATCAATCATCATCTCATCCGACACCCTGAAGCGAAGTGCAGACCAAATAACAACTCATGTACCCACTACTGTGCATAATACATGTTTCTGAGACCTCTTTGATGACAATGTGGTGGGGTCAGAAGGTCATTTCATAGATTCAAGAGGCCACAAATTATTTTGTCTTTTCTCATGCCCAATCGCTGATGCCATCAGAGGAGGAGAAGGAAGCTGGAAGGAAGTCGGCACAAATCCCGAGCGGTTGGCAACGCCTTGCAGTGCCTGTGCTTTTAGCCTGCAGCTCCAGGATGTAGAATGTCCAGGACAGGAGGGTCAGCTGTGCTGATGATGATGTTGATGATGACATTGCGGATCCAACGTGCTCTTTTCAGAAGAGTTTGCATGCCAGCGCTTCATCAGTGGAGGAGGAGGAAGACGATGGGGTAGTGTCAATAGGGGTCTGACCTCAGAAAGGGAGAGGGCAGTCGCACAAGTCCGCTGAGATTATTCCACCAGCCATGATCAGTGGTGGCAGCGGAAACACCGCTACTCGCTTATCGACGTCGAAAAGGTCCAGGACCTGTGAAGCCTGTGCCTTTTTCGATCAAGCCTCAGATTCGCCTCACCAGTAGAGGCAAGAATCTAAAGTTTTTAACCACCATGAACATGAATAGGCACATACATCTAAAGCAAGCATCTAAAGCAAGAGGAGTCACTTGGAGAAAAAAGGCCACACAGGTCCTGGGCTTCCAACCACTGTGACAACCTATTTCTCCTCCTCCTCCACCACTTCCAAGACCTCTGCCCATGTCCCTCAGCAGCATGAGCAAGGATCAGCCCAAGTGCCACACACCATCACCTGAGTACCACCAGCAGGGTTGCAGTACAGGGGGTACAGACAGTACTCCTGTACGGGGCCCAGAGAAATAAGGAGGCCCGCTTCAAGCAGGCCCTCTTATTTCACATTGCACAGTACAGCACGGCACAGCCAAGCGCCGCGCTTTGCCTAGGGCCTGGTAGCGGCAGGATGGCGGCACTGGGAGGGGCCTGTGCTCCCGGGCCCCAACACGGCAGCTGCTGCACTCCGCCTCCACTTCTGGACTATTCCATATATAATTAAAAGGTGGGTGGGGTGGTGCTGTGCTGGGAGGGGGCCCGCGCTTCCGGCACAGCTGCGCTCCAGAGTTCGTTACGTACATGCCTGCTGTGTGCTGTAGCCGGAGCCGGGGGCCCTCCTCCTCTGTCTGTGGGAGGGATGCGGAATAATTTGAATATGTGAGCCTCACAAATTCAAATTGTTCTGCAGCCGGCAAAAAAACAAGAAGCGACCGCGTTTTTTGTACAAAGCGTGACAAATACCACAGCCGTGCATCGGAAAAAAACTACCACTTTCTGGCTGTTTTTTGTCCGATGCAGAGGAGACATAACCATACACTGAACACTGTAGAAGAAAAAAATTCCAAACACCAAAATTGCACTTTTTTTGGTCATTTTCATTAGGAAATGCTAATGAAGGCGTAAAAGGGGGCATTGCTATGGCAGTGAATGGGTGGTGCCTGGGAGGGGCATGTTGGGGTGGTGCCCTGGATTGGGGCATGTTTAGGCCGGGACATGGAAAGGGGGCCCAGGCACTTTGGCTGTATGGGGCCCAAAATTTCTATTGGCAGCCCTGACCACCAGTACCACCAGAGAAACAGCCTACCCCTTCTCCTTCCACCAGTTTGACCTGCACACCGTACAGCGACCAGTCTAATTGAGAGTAGAATGCAGGAATTTGAGATCGTGCTCATTGATCAACTGGAGACATCTGTTGCATCTGATTCACGTTCTTCTAATGGCACGGTTGAACAACGTCAGCAACGTGACAGTAGTAGAGGGCCAAGTAGTGACCTTTGGAAATCCTTATTTACCACCTCACCAACGCCTGTAATGCAGGGCACACATACGACACACAGAGACCGGCTTAAGATCATGGTGCACGACTATCTGCGTCTCAACACCGATTTTTTGGATATGTTTCCGGACTCATTTGACTTTCTGGGTATTCAAAATGGATGAATGGCCCGAGCTCTGCTTGCCACGCCATAGATGTGTTGTTCTGCCCACAGCAGCGTCATATCTGAGCGGACCTCCAGCACAGCTGGAGGTAGTCATTACAGACAAACCCCATCCGGCTTTCCACTGACAATGTGGGATGCGTTTATGAACTTTCATCAAGATGAATCCAGCCTGGATCTCTAGATTGATGTTGTGACCCTAGTTGCCAAGGTCACCAATTAGTTGCCGGTCTTCTTCACATTCTTCTTCCAAAAGAAATGTTCCTCTTGAAAAAAAAAAATTCTTAAATGATCATTTCTTACTGAAATTTTTATTCTGAGTGCCCAAAAGGACATTTTGCTGGTTTTGTGGTTAGGAGACTGTAAAAACACCATTTGTACATGGTTTTCATGAAAAAAAGTTATTCATTTACTCACTTCTTCAAGAAAATTTTAACAATGTCAATGTTTTGGTCTGGTGCTGTGGAGAAACAGCTATAATCTATGCCCTTGGAATCAGATATGTGGTTCTAAGTGGCATTTCTTCCTCATAATTTTTAACAGTGGCTCAGAGGTCATTTTTATAATTTTTTGGGTCATGGTTCTGTGAAATACAGCTATACTACAGATGCTATTGTAAAAAATGTGGTTTATGAAAGGCATTTGTTCTTCACAATGGTCAACAGTGGCCGAAGGTTCATTTTTCGAATTTTTAGGGGCATGTTGCTGTCAAACACCAGCTATAATTCAGGTCCTATTCCTAAAAATGTTTTAAAAAAAAACACTTTTATTCTGGCTACTTTTATTGAGTGTTGAAAAGGTCATTTTTGCTGCGCTGGCTTCTTCAAGCAGCTGAAAAAGACAGCGATATTCAAGGTGCTATTCAAATAAATATTGTTTCAAATATTCATTTCTATTTTACACTCTGTGTCCATAAGGGCATTTCGAATGGTTTTGGGGTCAGTAAATTGTAAATGGTGTGCCAGGGGTGCAATTTGGGCAGTACTCCGGTCAGTGGCTCTCTGCCTATGTCAATATACATTTGCATCTACAAGAAGGGTGACATTGTGGACATTAAGGGTAGGGCACCATAGAAAAAGGCATGCCACCTAAATGCTATAATTAATGGCAATACTGCTAGGATCTACAATGTGAAACAGCATGATATTGGTATAATTGTGAACAAGCAGATACATGGTACAACCCTTGTGCAAGAATCAATGTTTTGTATGGAGCACTTCGCCACCCAATAACAAAACAATTTCCTCCAGCACGTTTGAGTAAAGCAGGTAAAAATAAAGCAAGAAAAGGGCACCTGGGTAAACATAGCATAAACCACCACCGGTTTCCAAGTGAAGTTCAATTGGTCCCACACTCATATGGAGGGGCAAGGCGCTTCGTATAGGCAGAAGATTTCTCAAGCGCTACCCAGGTCTTTACTGTCTTCTGAGGAAGGATGAGATCTATCTCACACTTCCGCTTCCACACATCTGCTTCGTGCCCGACTGTTTTCCATATGCTGCGTCATAAGGGTATTTTTGCCATGTTAATAGATGACTGACGCCAGCCCTGGCTCTCACCACACCCAATGTAAGTCTGGCCCTGCTAGCTGAACCTGCATGTTAATAGATGAGGGACGCCAGCACGGGCTCTCACCGCACCCACTGTAAGTCAGTGATCCACGTTCGCAGCCTCAACCGCCTTGATCAGTAATTTCCTTCAACCCATTTGACAGTAGTATGCAGGATTTTCAGATCAGGCTCGTTGACCTACTGGGGACATCTGTTTTGTTTGCTTCAAGTTCTAATGTCACGGTGGAACAATGTCACCAATGTGACAGCAGTAGAATGGCAAGTTGCTCTAGCAGCAGCAGTATTGGAAAACTAGTTTTTTTTAATATAGTTTATTTCTTATTGCAAAATTTTCTGCTGATGGTCCATAAGGGCACCTGTGCAGTTTCTTGGGTCATGGTGCGGTACAGGATATGGATAGTCAATGTCCATTTCACTAAATACGCTTCAAATACTACTTTCTTCCAGGAACTTTGTTATCTGTGTTCATCAGGTTTAGGTATCTTTCTGGGTACAGGACATGGATGTCAATGTCCAGTTCAACTAAAATACTGCTTCAAATAAATACTGCCTCCGGCACTTGGGTAACTGTGGTCATGCGGGTTTTCGTGGTCATGTGTGGTATAGGACAGCTATATCAATGTTTCCAGTTCAGACTAAAATACTGCTTTCATAATAACTACTTTCTTCTGGACTTTAGATCTTGGGTCATGCAGGTTTAGGGGTTAAGCTGTGGTACAGGACATGGATGGTCAATGTCCAGTTCAACTAAAATGGTGTTTCAAAGATTATTTTCTTCCGGCACTTTGCGATCTGTGTGTTACGCAGGTTTAGGGGTCATGCTGTGGAACAGGACAAGTATAGTCAATGTCCATTTCAACTAAAATGGTGGTTCAAAGAATACTTTCTTCCGGCACTTTGTGATCTGTGGGTCATGCAGGTTTAGGGGTCATGCTGTGGTACAGGACAAGTATAGTCAATGTCCAGTTCAACTAAAATGGTGGTTCAAATGCTACTTTCTTCCGACACTTTGTGATCTGTGGGTCATGCATGTTTAGGGGTCATGCTGTGGTACAGGACAGGTGTAGTCAATGTCCAGTTCAACTAAAATGGTGGTTCAAATAATTCTTTCTTTTGGCTCTTTGTGATCTGTGGTCATGCAGGTTTAGGGGTCATGCTGTGGTACAGGAGAAGTATAGTCAATGTCCAGTTCAACTAAAGATGGTGTGGTTCAAAGACTACATTCCTTCTGGCATTTTGTGATCGTGTGTCATGCAGGTTTTTTGGGTCATGCTGTGGTAGCAGGAAGAGTATATTCCCACAACACAATGTCCAGTTCACTAAAATGGTGTTCACAGACTAATTTCTTCCGGCACTTTGTGATCTGTGGGGTACGCAGGTTTAGGAGATATGCTGTGGTACTGACATGGATAGTCCAATGTCCCGGTCAACTAAAAATAGTGGTTCAAATAATACTGCCTTCCAGCACTTTTGATCTTTGGGGTCATGCAGGTTTTTGGGTCATGCTTGGAACATTGACAGGTATAGTCAATGTCCAGATTTAACTAAAATGCTGCTTCAAAATACTACTTTCTTCTGACACATTTTAATATGTGGGTCAAACAGGTTTTGGGGTTTGCGTGATACAGGACAAAGTATAGCAATGCCATTCAACTAAAATGGGGGTTCAAAACTACTTTCTTCCCCGGACTTTGTGATTGTGGGTCATGCAGGTTTAGGGGGTATGTGTGGACACGACAAGTATGTCAATGTCCAGTTCAACCAAAAAAGGTGGTTCAAGATACTTTTTTTGGCACTTTTTGATCTGTGGGGCATGCGGTTTAGGGTCTGCTGTGGTAAAAGGAAAATGGATAGTCAATGTCCCGTTCAACTAAAAAAATGGTTTAAATAATACTCCCTTTCCCGCACTTTGTGATTGTGGGCTGCGGGTTTTTGGGGCATGTGTGGAAAGGAAGATTATCAATGTCCGTTCAACTAAAATGGGGGTTCAAATACTACTTTTTTTCCAGCACTTTTTGTTTGGGGGTCATGCAGGTTTAGCGGTCTGCTGTGGGGGAAGACAAGTATAGTCAATGTCCCCGTTCAATAGAATGGTGGTTTAAAAAACTTCTTTTTCCGGGACTTGTGATTGTGGGTTAGCAGTTTTGGAGTCAGCTGTGGACAGGCATGGATAGTCAAGTCCCCTTCAACTAAAAATGGTTAAAAAAATATTGCCTTCCACTTTGTGACTGTGGGTCTAGGTTTTTTTTGGTATGCTTTTTGGGGAACAGGACAAAATGTCATGTCCCGTTTAACTAAAATAGCTTCAAATCTACCCTTTTTCCGCCTTTTTTTAATCTGTGGGGTCTCAGGTTTTGGGGTCTGCTGGGACAGGAATGGGTGGTCAAAGCCAGTAAACTAAAATGGTGGTTTTAAGTTTCTATTTTTTCTGCATTTTGTGATCTTTGGGGTCTGCAGGGTTTAGGGGGTCAAATGTGGACAGGACAAGTATAGTCAAAGTCCAGTTAACAAAAAAGGTGGTTCAAAAATTATTTTCTTTTCCGGGACTTTGCGTCTGTGGGTTTTTCGAGGGTTGGGGTAAAGTGGGGACAGGACGTTTTTAATTCCTTTCACTAAATTGGTGGTTTTAAAAATTTTCTTTCTTCCGACTTTGTGTCTGTGGGTCATGAGGTTTAGGGGTTGTGGGTAAGGAAGGTGGTCAAGTCCAGTTCAACTAAAATGGTGTTCAAGTTTTTTTTTCCGGCACTTGCGATTGTGTTTACGGGTTTAGGGGTCTCTGTGGAAAAGGAGGGGGCCCGGGGAAAAAACATTTTTGGGGCCCCGGGAAATGGGTTTTTGAGGCGCTCCCCCCAATATTATCAAAAAAAAAATTTAAAAATTTTAAATCCCCAACCCCTTTTTCCCTTTTACAAATCAAAAATAAAAAATTTAAAAAAATACACAAACTTGGTATCACCACAAACAATCTGATCTTTTAAAAAATATAACATCAATCGACATTTTAACACATAATAGAAAAAAAATATTTTATACTTAATTTGGGGGTTTTTTGGTCATTTCACATTCCCTAAAATTAAAGAAACTGTTAAAGTCACATGTATCCCAAAATGGTGCCAATAAATAGTACATATCAGCCCGCAAAAAACGCACCATGACTCAGGCAGCGCTGTTCCTAGGGGCGAGGCCGCCCTGCCCGCCCGGAGGAGCGTCCCTGACTCTGCGCGACTGTTTTATAAGGCCGTGTTCACACGGCTTATTCCCGACGGATTTGTGCGCCGTATTGAGCGCACAAATCCGCCGTGAATAAGGGACGGGGGCGGGGCCGCAGCGCGGCCGGGGGCGCCGCACCCGGCCCCATAGACAAGCATTTGTTTACTGGATGTCACTTTTCCCCCCGCGGGGATTCCACTGTTCTCAATGAGGGGCAGTGGTTTTACCGTAATTACTGCGACGGATTGGCACCGTACTGCAGCGCAAATCCGGCGCGGAGTACGGCGCCAATATGCGGCAGAATAAGCCGTGTGAACGAGGCCTAACAGTCGCGCAGAGCCAGCAGCTGCAGGGAGGAGGCGGGACGGATCGTTCCTGTCCTGACTCCTCCCCTGTATCAGCGTCGCGGGGAGCGCACAGCATTCACCGCGCCCCCTGTGACGCTCGGTCTCCTCGGCCGGCAGCTCTGCCGCCGAGGAGATCCCTGGGAGCTGCGTGCAGCTTAAGCAGCGTGAATACGTCACGCAGCTAACACCGCTCTGCAGCTCCCACTGCTGAGCAGCTCCGGACCCAGGTGAGTACTCTATTGTTATTTTATCATTACTTACCGGGGGCCTCACTGGCTACAAGGGGGGATTTTCTGGCTACCGGGGTGGGCATCGCCTGATACCGGGGGCCCTCAACTGGCTACAGTGGGGCTTCAACTGGCTACAGGGGGCTACCTATGGGGGCTACAGGGGCATATTACAATGGCTACCATTTGAGATGCTATAGATGGGGAGTTTGTATAGAGATGGAATTGGTTGGAAAAATGCTGATAAAGGGAGGAGCCCTTAAGATTTTTGTTTTGGTAAATTTTACAGTGAAGAGTCGGAGTGTCGTCATGGCGTCTGGGAAAGATGGAGAAGAAGAAGAGAAAGAGAACAAACTTTCAGAGACGTCTCCTGTAAGTCACTAGATATAACTTTACTGTAACCATTTTATATGTCGGCAGAGCCTGTGTTCAGCGGGTACCCAAACCACTGTATGCTGGTTTATATTGGTTTGGAAGTATAATGGTTTGTATTCAGTAATGGTCAGTTTGTATTATTCGGGTCACTATGTGCTGGTGATTGTGGTCCGGGTGTCGCTGTATTTGGTCACTATGTGGCGATTTGTGGTCATGGTGTGGTGGTATTATTCGGTCACTGTGTGTGGTGATATGTGGTCTTAGTGGTCTTGGGATTCTGGCTGGTTGTAGCAGTGTTATTTGGTATACTGTTTTGACTATTATCTAGTAATTTTATATTGTAGCCACATTGTGGTAAAGCTTTCTGTATATTTTAGATTTGGTGATGCACTGTGTTTCATTATGGCACATTATGTTTGGGGGGTGGGCGAATTTCTTCACCTCGCCCTTGTGAAAATTTAGCCTTTAGGAACTGCCCTGGACTCAGGTCCACAGGGGGCACGAACAAAAAAACATATCGGCTGAAAATTTAAAGAGTAGATGTTTGGAATTTTTTTTTGGTATTTTAAACATGAAAACCATACATATTTGGCATTTCTTGACTTGAATTCAACCTTGCAGAATACACTTTTATTTATACAAAGAGTGAACGTGGTAAAAAAAAAAAAAAATCTGACAAACATGGCACAAGTACGTTTTTTTCCACTTATAATTTTTCGTACAGTGAATGACAGCATTAGAAAGTCCATCTTGCCCCACAAAATAAAAGCCATCATGTGTCTATGTAGGTGGAAAAATAAAAAAACTTATGGCTCTGGGAAGGCAGAGAGGGATAAACAGAGAGTCATAGTATGCCCGCCTGTAGGAAGGGGTTACAAGCATTTATTTTCCGCGGCAGAATAGGGGGCAGCAGCGGGTGCAGTGTTGGATGAACCTTTTAGAGACTGGGGGCCAAAACTGCAACCCAAACCTAACTCACTGATCACAAGGTGCCAACACACTAATTTAACCTGAATACTCAGGTGAAGACTGTCTGTTACCCATAGCAACCGACCCGAGCACAGCTATTATTTTTTTTTAGCATAGTAGAAGAAATAATTGCTGTGCTCTTTGGGTATGTTCACACGTGTTTTTTGGTTTCGAGTTTGGATCCGTGTTGGACCCGAAAATCGCCCCAAACCCAAAAACTTAGGGGTCAATTGGATCAAGTGATGCAGCTGTGGTTTGGATGCAGCAGGATCGCACCCTATTAGTTTGTTATAGGGCTTTTGCCCGAGTCTTTCCCCGGGTCAAGGGAAATTTACATGAAGGATCTGAAAGACATCAGAACGATACAATGAGACGCATCGGCCATTACTCGTGTGAACACTGATGTGTGTTTTGCATTGCAAGCAGCATCAATCACACTGCACATTATTAGATGCGTGTTTTGGGTCCCTTTAGGGTCCGACAGATGGATCCAAACACGCATAATAAGTAAGTTCACACGGACTCAACACGTCTGTTGTAAACATTGCCTTATTGGTTCCCTATGGGGCTGATCGGTTGCTATGGTAACAAAAGCAGACTTAAAACATTTAGTGTAATTTGTTATTATGCACATGTGTGTATACTGTATATTGCATGTAGTTTTAACATACAACACATATTGTATGCACACCCGGGTAATGATGTTATAGTATAGAGGGGAGAGTGGTTTGTATTGTGTGTATATTATAATATATATATAAAACACATATATATAAATATATATATATTATATACTATATATATATATAATATATATATATATATATATATATATATATAATTTTATACACACACACAACACACACACAATATATTGATAAAATGAATGTCCATACACAGAAGGGAAAGGGGTTCACAGTTGGTGTCTTACTGTTACAGTGAGAGGGTGGGGGGGGGGGGTCATTACTTCAGCCTCAGTGTGAGCTCTCAGTAATCTCTGGCCAACAGAGAGTTAAAATGAGCAAGCTTGGAGGAGCCCCCACTGGGGGGGCAGAGCAGGGATCATGGTGATTTGGTCACTCCTTGCTTTTCTCTTTCATTAGTGTTTGTGCAGGAGAGGTGATGATCAGGTCAGCTCTCCCGGACGGCACCAGGAAAGGGTACGGACAGGACTGCTGCACTCACAGGGCTCACTTTTCCTTTCCTCCTGTCCGTCCGGCTTCTAATCTCCTCGCAGGAGAAGTAATTTGAATGTTCTTCTGCCGCCCGCCTTCTCTCTGATGCCTGAGAAGAGATGAAGGGGGCGGCGCTCGGAAAGAAGACCCAGCACATTACTTCAGCCGGCTGCTGATGCTCACTGCTGGGCGCTGTGGAGATAGTCATGTCACTCACTGAACTGCGCCCCTAGTGGCAGGCACAGATATGGAGCCCAAGGCGATCGCCTCTCTTCGCCTACACGTCGTCCCGCCACTGGGAACAGGACAAGTATAGTCAATGTCCAGTTCAACTAAAATGGTGGTTCAAAGAATACTTTCTTCCGGCACTTTGTGATCTGTGGGTCATGCAGGTTTAGGGGTTATGCTGTGGTACAGGACATGGATGGTCAATGTCCAGTACAACTAAAATGGTGGTTCAAAGATTACTTTCTTCCACCACTTTGTGATCCGTGGGTCATGCAGGTTTAGAGGTCATGCTGTGGTACAGGACAGGTATAGTCAATGTCCAGTTCAACTAAAATGGTGGTTTCAAAAAGACTTCTTTCATTCCGTCACTTGTGATCTGGTGGGTAAGCTTTTTTAAAAAAGGGGGCATTGCTGTGGTACAGGACAGGTGTAGTCAATGTCCAGTTCAACTAAAATGGTGGTTAAATTAATTCTTTCTTTTGGCTCTTTGTGATCTGTGTGTCATGCAGGTTTAGGGGTCATGCTGTGGTACAGGAGAAGTATAGTCAATGTCCAGTTCAACTAAAATGGTGGTTCAAAGACTACATTCTTCTGGCATTTTGTGATCTGTGCGTCATGCAGGTTTTGGGGTCATGCTGTGGTACAGGACAAGTATAGTCAATGTCCAGTTCAACTAAAATGGTGGTTCAAAGATTATTTTCTTCCGGCACTTTGCGATCTGTGGGTTACGCAGGTTTAGGGGTCATGCTGTGGGACAGGACAAGTATAGTCAATGCCCAGTTCAACTAGAATGGTGGTTCAAATACTAATTTCTTCCAACATTTTGTGATCGGTGGGTTATGCAGGTTTAGGAGTCATGCTGTGGTACAGGACATGGATAGTCAATGTCCCGTTCAACTAAAATAGTGGTTCAAATAATACTGCCTTCCAGCACTTTGTGATCTGTGGGTCATGCAGGTTTTTGGGTCATGCTGTGGAACAGGACAGGTATAGTCAATGTCCAGTTTAACTAAAATGCTGCTTCAAATACTACTTTCTTCTGGCACTTTTTAATATGTGGGTCATACAGGTTTTGGGGTCATGCTGTGATACAGGACAATTATAGTCAATGTCCAGTTCAACTAAAATGGTGGTTCAAAGACTAATTTCTTCCGGCACTTTGTGATCTGTGGGTCATGCAGGTTTAGGGGTCATGCTGTGGTACACGACAAGTATAGTCAATGTCCAGTTCAACTAAAATGGTGGTTCAAAGACTAATTTCTTCCGGCACTTTGTGATCTGTGGGTTATGCAGGTTTAGGAGTCATGCTGTGGTACAGGACATGGATAGTCAATGTCCCGTTCAACTAAAAAAGTGGTTCAAATAATACTGCCTTCCAGCACTTTGTGATCTGTGGGTCATGCGGGTTTTTGGGTCATGCTGTGGAACAGGACAGATATAGTCAATGTCCAGTTTAACTAAAATACTGCTTCAAATACTACCTTCTTCCAGCACTTTTTAATCTGTGGGTCATGCAGGTTTAGGGGTCATGCTGTGGTACAGGACATGGATGGTCAATGTCCAGTTCAACAAAAATACTGCTTCAAATAACACTGCCTTCTGGCACTTGGTAATCTTTGGGTCAAGCGAATTTTGGGGTTATGCTGCGGTCCAGGACAGGGATAGTCAATGCCCAGTTCAACTACAATAGGGGTTCAAAGACTACTTTCATCAGGCACTTTTTATTCTGAGGTTCTATCAAGGGCATCTTTGCTGGTTTTGGGGCATACCGCTGTAAAAGAAACCAATAGTAAAGGTCTTATTGACAAAAAGCTTATTTCCCATGACACAGGCCTCACTGACCAACTGGGGACATCTGTTGTGTCTGTTTCACGTTCTAATGTCACGGTGGATCAATGTCAACAACGTGCCAGCAGTAGAATGGGAAGTAGCCGTAGCTGTAGCAGCAGCAGAATTGGAAAAATAGTCTTTTAAGATTGTCAATTTGGGAATTTTTATTCTGAGGGTCCATAAGGACATTTTTTGGTGGTTTTAGGGTCAGGCTACTTTAAAATGGATGTCAGGGGTGGCAATAGGGCAGTATTCCTGCCAGGGGCCAAAGTCCAAAAGGTGCCCAGTGATATGTTAAAAATAGGAAGTAGTAATGGGTGGGCACCCCATTTAATTTAGCTGCATGTGGTCATGAAACGGTTAATAGATGGCCCTGGCTCTCACAGCACCCACTCTAACTATGGCCCTGAACCTGAACCTGAACCTCCGCATTCCCCATTGGGACGTTCTTGCTGCCACCACATATATGACAAGTTGTTGGTCCCTGGTGCAAAAAGTTATAGGGGTCTCCTGCCAGTTCCCATGTGACATTTCCAATACCGGTGTCTTGTTTTGTGTAAAAGGTGCCCCGTAGCAGCTCCTACCGCTGTACCTGCTGTGGCTACGCCATCCTCATCTTTTCGGTTAGCCATTGAACACAATTAATTATTTTAGCATATTAATTTTTTTCTGTGATTTTTATAGCCGAATTATCTTGCCTAAGATGTAGCACATATCCAGTTTACTGTTGTGGGTGTTAAATCCAGCTTCTCCAGCCCTGTTTGGGTGTAACAGTGAAGCTGTTGTTCCTCTCCCATAGATTTTAATGGTCATCGGCGATAATCGACTATTGGCTATCGACATGATAATTGCCAATATCGACTATCGACCCGATAACGACTGTTGACACAATCACTTATCACTAGTAATAAAACATAAAAAACGATATAAAATGTATACCATTGCAATTGGACCAAACCACATAGTAAAGTTATCCTGTCATTTGTCCCGTACGGCAAACACTGTAAACATGAAGCCCAAAAAACAATGGCTGAACTACGTTTTTTTCCCCCCATTTTCATGACTCAATGCTAAAATAGCTATGGAACACCTTTGTGCCCAAAATGCACAATACACCCCTAGATGAGATCCATGAGGGGTGTTGAATTCAAAATGGGGTGACTTATGGAAGGTTTCACCTGGGGGCTTTGCAAATGTGACATGGCTCCACCAAAATCTGCGTTCCAAAAGCCAAATAGCGCTCCCTCCCTTGTACACCCTGCCATGCACCCAAACAGAAGTTTACACCCACATGTAGGGTATTGCCGAACTTGGAAGAAATTGCGTAACACAATTTGTGGATGCTTTTTCTCAAGGATTTCATGTAAGAATTTTCAGCTAAAATTGCAGATTATTGGAAAAATATATTTTTTTATTTTCAGAGCCTAACCATAAAAAATGTGTGAAACACCTGTGGGGTCGATATACTCACTTCACCCCTGGATATATTCCTTAAGGGGGGTAATTTCCAATATGGGGTCTTTTTAGGGGTGTTTATTAAGTTTTAGCAACTTAGGGTGTCCGCAAGCCTGGAATGGTGCCTAAATAAAATCATAATGTAAATGAGACCCCAGAGTCCGGTAGATGCTGCTCCTATTCTGGGGCTTGTGGTTAAGCTAAATAGCGCACTAGGGCCACATATGGGATATCTCTGAAAATGGCAGAATCTGGAGAATTGGTGTTGAGTTGCATCTCCTTGGTCACATCTACCCTGTTCTAGTGAATAATAAAAAAAAAATTGAAAATCGGGAAAACAAAAAAGCGAAATTTTGAAATTTCACTTCCACTTTGCTTTAATTTCTGTGAAATACCTAAAGGGGTACAAATTCTTAAATACTTTTTTAAATATTTTGAGGGGTGTAGTTTCTTAGATTAAGTAATTTATGGGCGTATAAAAAATATAGGCCCCTAAAAGCCACATCAGAACTGGACTGGTCCCTAAGAAAATGTATGTTGCAAATTATCTTGAAAATGTGAAAAATTACCACTAAATTTATTAGCCCCTTAATGTGGCAAAAAATAATGCCAACCTACAGTAGACATATGGTAGATGCTAGTTATAAACTATTTTGAGTAGAATAACTGTCTTACATGCAGAAATTTTTGAACTTTGAAAATTGCTAATTTTTTCCAAATTATCATGACATTTTGATAGTTTTCCCAAATAAATAAGGACTGTATAGACCAAACTTTATGACTAACTTAAAGCACAATGTGTGATGAGAAAACATTCTCTGAATCACATGGATAGGTAAAAGTGTCAAAAAGTTATTCTCACATAAAGTGACACATGTCAGATTTTAAAACCGGGGCTCTGTCAGGAAGGTCAATACTGCGGCGGTAAGGGGTTAAAATACGCCCTCAAATATATTCCTAGATTTTGATTAGTATGCATGTCAGAAATGTGGTTATAGGTGACTTTTGGCCTATATTTCTGCCTAAGCTTGCTTCTATCATGTACTTAGCCTTGCCATAGCAATTTCACTAAGGACAGAATGATTCTAGGTATTTACGATTCCAGCAAGAGAGAGGGAAACAAGTGGGGGTGAAGATCAGAGAATGTGGTTTTGAGTTTAATATAGATTAGCAGTTTTAACAAGATAGAGGATCATCATGTTTTGCATTTAAAATTGCAACCTTTAATCACACATTTAATCTATAGGGCCCATTATAAGAATTCAATATACATAACAAATACCCCCCTTAAATTTGCATTTTTAAATAAGACACTAAGGGCCACATGTATGAAAACTGTCTAGGTCTAAAACTCTCTTTGTTGCTCATAGCAACCAAATCGAGCGTCCCTCTTATTTTCATATAGTGCTCTGGAAAAATGAGAGGGGCGCTCTGATTGGTTGCTATGGGCAACAAAGTGAGATTTACACCTAGACAGTTTTCATACATGTGGCCCTAAGGATTCTATCCTGCAAGCTCTACCCCATGAGGGAAGCTGATCTTCATATCACCAAATGTTAGGCCTTGTCTCTGTTCTGGGGTCTCTCCATACTGTAGCATTATAATTCTTCTGTGACTCTGAGTGATCTAGCTGCACAGAGATATCATCCTCTACATCAAGAGGCCTCATCTGGAGCACCATTGTATTGGCACTCATCATATTGTTGACAGTTTTTAAAATCCCAATATGTAGCAGGGGAAAACAGCAAACTCCCCAGATCATAATAACTAGTGTTATGACCCCAATGGCTATGAACACATTGGTAATAACATACCTCCCCAACATTTAGAGGGTTGCAAAAAGGACACATTAGCCAGCCTTGACCACGCCCAAAACAAATGAACATTATCAGGCCACACCTCTTTTCCACACCCAAACAAATGACATCACACCAGGACACTCCCTATAACCACACCCCCAACAAATTCAAGGGGCCCGCCCCTCCAGAACACCAGCGCCAACAACAACAGTGGCGCCACAAGGGTCTGTAAATATTATTTATATAAAAGTAATGTATTTTTTTATACAGAGATACATACAAAAAGCTGTCAGAAATTTTCGTGGATGTTTCCCCCTATTTTTAATAGTCATACAGTGACCAAAATTTAAAAAATTTTACCCCAAGGGGGCTAATCCCCCTTTTTGTTACTAAAACCCAAAAACCCCAAAATTAATATTTTAATGATAATGCCCAAAACAGAGAAACAAAAATTCCCCCAACCATGACCAAAATTTTACCAGCACTTTTGTAAAATGAATAATACCAAACCCTTTACCAAATTTTCACCATAATAGTAAATGAATTAAAACCAAAAAACGCCTGACCACCTGATTTACCACCTTTTTTTATAAGAAACACCCCTGACCACCCTATCACCCTACATTGTGACTGAATAATACAGCCCAAAACTGACCTTTAATATAACCATTTTCCCTCCCACTAACATTCCTGCCTACATTTACCCTATGGGGGGGAGGAAACAGTTGACACCCGGCCCCCTCAGATGTTTATACAAACCCTTCAGTGCCTTTTGGGGGGGGTTTGCCCGTTGTTTTACAAGGGTTGGAAAATGGGAAAATTTTCCAAAACCCAAAGGGGGACCTATGGGGGGAGTTTAACATTTGTTGTACACAAAAGGGTCTAAGATTTTATATACCCCCTTTCAGTGGGCCATTTTGTGGTAGGTCCAGTGTACACGGCTTGCAGACTGTAATACCAAATATACGGGGCCCTATGGGGGTAAATGCAGTTGTACCAAAGGTCTGCGAATTTAAAATTCCAAATACAGGACCAATTTTGGGGGTAGATAGCATTTTTTTGTAACGGCTCTACAGACTGTATATTTCCACCATAAATTTACCATATAGTGGTAGGGACCCGTTGTACACAGGCTTGCAGACTAAAAAGGGTGACGTTTCAATTTCAAATTTTTGGGTCCAGGTGAGTCTTTTTGGGGGGGGAGTCGTTCCCCTTTTTCCCCTTTCCCTTTCCCGATACCATTGGGCCACTTCTCCCGGCCTGTCCGGAAAAATTAACCACACAAACATCTTAGATCCTGCCCCTTTTCCATAAACTCCCTACCAAATACCCCCCCTTTTGTACAAAAACCCCAATATGCTGATAGTTTGGAAATAGGGGGAAATTGGGGAATCAGGGAGTGGGCAGGGGGGTTTTTGGTGTGTCAGGGGAGGGATTTTTATTTTGTTTGACACTAGGCCCCAGGGGGTGAAGAGGAGGTTTTTAAAAGGGCCCCGCTTTCAAAAGAATTTTCCCCGGGGGGAAAACAGGCCAAAACCCCAGAGATTGTTTGGCCATTCCCCCGGGATCCCAGGGATCAGCACAAACCCCCGGGGCCTTCAGGGGGGGGCAGGGGATGGGTATTAATTTCTATTGGATTTATTAGACTACGTCGGACCAGCGTTTGCTTTTATTTTTTTAAACTTTAAAATGGGCAGGGGGACGGCGTTTAGGGGGTTTATTTAAAAAAAAGTGCTTTTTTTTTTGGGTTTTGGGGCCCATTTTTTTCCCAAATTTTTTCCCGTGATGTTAAAGGAGGTGTTGGGCAAGAGGGCCTTTTTATTTTTATCGCTTGGGCTTGGTGTCAAACCTGCGGCCCGTTTTTGTCACCCCCAAAGGGAAAACTAAAACCCCCCGCACTTTTTAAATCCCAAAACTCAACTCACCCGGGGTACCCGGAAGGCTGGGTTTTAAAAGTCAGAAGTGGGCGCCCCTTGTGAGGGTCCGCTTCTGGGGCGGCTGCGGGGTGGCACCCTTAGAATTTGGGGAAAGGGGCCAGTACCCCTGGTTCTTCCCCTTCTGATAGTTCAGGGGGGCTGCTGTGGTTTTTTCCCCTTTCCGGGTTTTGGAAAATAAGGGGGGGCCCCCCCGTTTGTTTTTTTTTTTTTTTTTTTTTAAATATTCCCTTTATGAGAATCCCAAAAGTGGGCCCTCCTGTAATATTACAGTGGATGCCCTGGTAGTTTTTCATAAAAAACAAATTTTCCCGAAAAAAATCGTGCGGTCCCCCCAAATTTTTTATAACCAGCAGGGTTAAAACCGACAAACGGCCCGCCTCATTTTATCAGAAAAAGGGGGAACCCTCGAAATTCTGGTCTCTTCCCCTTCTAAAAAAACCAGCCTGCAGTGCTCCAGAAACGGACCCCACGTTAGAGGGGCGGTCGACGATTAAAAAAGGGTTTACCCCGCACCCCGGTGGTTGGGGTTCTGGGGTAATAGTGACACGGGGTTAGTGTCAAAAATGGGCAACAAGAAACACCGTGACTGGGCACCAAGCCCCCGCGGGTAGTAATTGAGAGGCTCATCCCGATACCAAACCCCCTACTATAAATGGAATAAAATGGAAAAAAAACACACAGAAACCCGGAAAAAAAAAACGTTATTTAAAAAAACACTCCCCCCACCTGACCCACGTTATTTCCCTTTTATTAAAAAAATAAAGGGAAAGCTGTTGGGCGTAGTCCCCCGAAACGAATAGGCCCAAAAGGGGGAAAAAGTAAAAAGAAACAACAAAACCCCAAAATGGTGCTCACCCAGTTTCCCGGGTGCTGAAAAGCTTCCGTGCCTTGGAAAGGTTTTGGGGGACAACCCCCCCCGCAGTTTTCAGGAAAACTGAGTGACACCCTCCCCAACTGCAAGCAAACCCAGCTTTCCTGGACACCCGCTTTGGGGAGGGTTTTCACCCGCTTTCCCGCATGCCCGAATGAAACTATCCCGCCCCGGGGGAAAAACTGGTGGCACCCATCCCCCCGAAATCCCCCTAGCCTTCCTGGAAAACCGCTGTGGAGGATTTTCCCCCGCTTTTTCACTGTGGATTTGGGTTTTTCAGAAATTGGGGGAAACGGGGGGGAAAATGGGGGGCACCCGCAGGGGGTTCCGGGGGTGGGGTTTGGGGCCCGCTTGGGGAATTGGGGGCCACTCGGGTTTCCGGGTGCTGGATAAAAGCATTCAGCATGTGGGAAAGCGGGGGAGGCCCTTTGGGAAGGGAAGGGGAAAAATGTTGTGGGGTGTCAGGGGTAAAGGGAAAGGGGGGTTTGGGGGATGGGGGGTTTGGGGAAGGGTGGGGGGGGTTCCCAAATGGCCGGGTCCCGGGGTTTGGGTTTAGGGGGGGGAAGGGGTTTTGTGTTAGGGAAGGCGGGTGGGGGTCAGGGGACGGGTGGGGGGAATTTGGGGGGACAGGGAAGGGGAGGGAGGGCGGGGGGTGGGGTTTTGTCCCGGGGCGGGGAGGGGGGTTTGGGGGGAAGGGGGGGGAAAAGGGGTGTCGGGTTTGGTGGGGCCGAGGGCAGGGCAGGGGAGAGAGGGGGGGCTGAGGTTGGGGGTGAAAGGGAAGGGGGGGCCCCTTTGGGGTTGAAAGGGGTGGGGAGGGGGGGGGGCCCGTTTTGGGTGTCGGGGGAAAAAAAAAAGGGGGGGGAAATGGTTTGGGGGTAACAAAGGGAAAAACATTTTTGGAAATTTTCAAAAGAGGGGCCGGAAATGGGGTAAAACAGGAGGGGGGGTTGGGTTTTGGGGGTGAAACAAAGGGGTAGGGGGCCTTTTAGGGGTGTCAGGGAGGGGGGGTTTGGTGGGTTGGCAGGTTTTAAGGGGGGGGGCCCGAGGGGGGGGTGCCAGGGCGGGGGTTTGGGGGGGGGGCCATTTGGGGTGTACAGAGGGGTGGCTGGGGGGGGGTGGCCGGGGGGGGCCCTTTGGGGTGTCAGGGGGGGGTGGAAGGAAAACCCACTGGGGTGAGCCCTTTTTGGGTTTCAAGAGAGTGGGGGCTGAGGGGGGTGGGGCAGAGGGGGGGAGCCGTTTTTTTGGGGGGGGTGAGCAGGGGGGGGGGGAGGCCGTTTTTTGGGGGGGGCTGAGCAGGGGGGGGGGGGGGGCTGTTTTTTTGGGGGGCTGAGCAGGGGGAGGGGGCCGTTTTTTGGGGGGGTGAGCAGGGGGGGGGGGGGCCCATTTTTTGGGGGGGCTGAGCCGGGGGGGGGCGGGGGGTTTTTGGGGGGCTGAGCAGGGGGAGGGGGGCCGTTTTGGGGGGGCAGAGCAAGGGGGAGGGGGCCGTTTTTTTGGGGGGATGAGCAGGGGCGAGGGGGGCCGTTTTTTGGGGGGCTGAGCAGGGGGAGGGGGCCCTTTTCGGGGGGTAGCTGAGTGGGGGTGGGGGCGGGAGGAGTAAGAGACACTTACCTTACACTTGTGTCCTCTTCCTCCTCCTGCTGCTGCTGGCGTGATGTCAGGGGAGAGCGTCTCTATGACGTTGCCCCTGCGTCCCTGCTCTCTCCACCGGCCCCTGTGAGGGAGAGAGACTCCCTGACAGCAGCCAGTGATTGCGGACACTGCTTGCGCGTCCGCGGGACGCGCAAGCAGTGAACTGCACAGCAGAGTCCTGGGGATTCAGGGCACAGGCCCTGGATCGCCGGGACAGACCCGAAAAATCCCAACTGTCTCGGGACGCCGGGCGGAGGGTCCCAAAGTGGGATAGTCCCGCCCAATTCGGGACAGTTGGGAGGTATGGTAATAATAGCACCCCATCTCCAAAACATCCCTTGCATCCACTGAGAGAAAAGATTGTTCTTTCCTGCATTAGAAGCTAAATCATCAGAAAGAGAAGTAATTTTCTTTAAAGCCACACTGATGGCTGTGTTATTTGGTATTTAAGAACAACACACGTTTTTTATAATTTTATACACACACCCCTTTTCTGCTAATATATATAAAGCCATCCTATTTTGGAACGTCATAGGCGACGTTTCTTTCAGCTGATCGATTACCCCTTTTACAGCTTCTATAATGTAATTGTAATATCTTTGCTTATTATAGTACTCATTATTGTGTAACATTTTTGTTAATGGTGACTTGGAGTAAGATGGAAGCAAATCCTGCAGCCACCTCATTTTGGGCCTTAAACTCATCTGGAACTCCTCTGGGTGTTAATGGAGTGCATGTACACATGGGGGTCATCAGAGAATGCTGCAAGGACAGAGCTTTTACCTCTGAGGAACTGAGGAAAGACAGATAAGATTTTTTCTCTTTTTTAAAATAAACTACATAGAGAGAAAAATTAAAAAGCTATACTTGCTTCATGACACACAAATTGCCGACATTGAAAGTGAGAAGTGGTCATAATAATAAGAGCCTACTATAAATTTAGATGTCATATTTGCACTTTTTTTTATATTCCCTTATAGAACCAAACCGACATTTAAGCACAAAATCACTGGCTTGAAGCTTGCTCCCTTTTGGGCATATTTATACATAAATGTGTAGTATAAAATGCAATTTAGTGAAAGCACAAAAATTATAGTAGATTTCTATTCTCCCCACACCTAACATGAGAATTAGGAGTGCCTACCCTGTTCCACGTGACAACTTTAAAATGTGTTTCACAGAATTGAGTAAAAATGCTTTATTGGGAATGTAAAAAGATCCTGTGTAGTGGCAGATTGTGACTGGAGAGTATGAATGAGATGTGCACATCTTACAAAAGAAAAGCAAAAGGATGTAATTTTGTATAGCTAACACAGAAAAATGCAGGGAACAGGGAAAAATATAGGGAACATGTGTATATGAGGTAGGAAGAGATAAGGCTTCAGAAAGTGCCGTGATTGTACTTCCTGACACAACAAAGTTGCTTGCTCTTCCATTTTCTCCAATTCTGATGAATGCTTTTCTACTTCCGACTGCAGCAGTACGCTATTATCTTTTGTACTGCTTGTAGGTGAAGCGTTACGCAGGACGCCCACACAGGCAAACAAACATAGTAGAAATGGGTTGTAGAACAAGCGGCAGGAATATTACAAACTTCATACATCTGAATCTGCAATTTCCATTCACTCACATCGCAGCAATGACTGAGCGTTTCATACAAATACGTACGTTTTAAATATAAATATAATGGAAATTGTTTAAGAGGCCATTTTCTTGAAAATTACAGAAAGCTTATGTGGAAAAGCATTCAGTATTGAATTGTGTGCTTGTGATAAAGAGTGAAGAACACTGACATCAAATCATTATATTTGTAAGATTCAACTAAGTGAACATATTTTCTAAGAGCTTATAATCCCATACCAAATTGTGTCTCATCACTTAATAAAATTGAAAAAAAGACTCCAAAATCCAGAAGAAGACTAAACCAAAACTCATGACATACTTGCCAATTGTCCTCACATTGGTCAAAATATATATTTCTTCCTGTCAAACACTTAAAGGGATATTTCAATCTCATTGATTAGCTTTAAACATGTAGGCAAAAGTATATAAATCAATACATTACTGATCTGATTTTGCTTCCTTTCAGAGTTAGAGAAGTTCTTACCTCCTACTTGTTTACAAAAGATTTTCTAGGCTTTCAACCACATATCTTTGCTGTGGCAGCAATTGCTGGGAAGGAGACATCCTTGCTGAGTCTTATCAGCAACACAAGAGCTAGTTTATTTTCTGACTGACAAACTTTAACCCTTTAGTGCCCTGTAGCCTAGTGTTCTGATGTTAAAAACTTCTTTTATCAATGTGCCTCTAAGGGTATGTTCACACGGCTTATTTTGACGTGCTTTTGGACGAGGTTTTTAGAGCGTTTCCGCTCCCAAAACCTCGCCCAAAACCTCGCCTGAAACACGCTTCTTCAGAAGAGGTTTTAGAGCCGTTTCTTAGCGAGGTTTTGGATGAGGCTGGCGACGAGGTTTTCACACATACAAATTAATAGCCAGGACAAAAAGGCGTGAAAAAACGTGCCGAAAACCGCGCCTAAAACATGCTTCAAGAATTGACATGACACTTCTTTCTAAGTGCTTCCAAAGAAGTGAGTAAAAACTTTGTCGCGTGTGAACTACAACGAGGTTTTACATAGGAATCAATTAAATTAACTGGAGGCGTTTTGGAAGCGTTTTGGACACTCTCTGCTGAGTCTTACCTGTAGCATAGGAGCTTGTTTACCTGAGTTAATGGCAAGTTTTAACCTTTAGAGCTCTGTAGCTTTGAGCACTACAGATTATAATCCTCCTGCACTCATTTCACTGTTACAGAAATAGCTAGGAATAGTAGAGCTGATATGAAAATCACTGCTGTAGAACCACCCACAGCATGAGGAAGAGTGCACCTATAGCTGGCTGTGACTCTGTGAAAGGCCATGTTCACACGGCTTAAAATTGGACATATTTCAGTTCGTAATAACGCGCCGGAGTGCGCAAATTACAGCTGTTATACGTCCAAGTCATTACGGTAATCCACAGTTCTCATAGAGAACTATGGATTACGTCTCTTCTCCCTGCTCGGCGAATACGCCGAGGGGGGAGATACTTGACATGTGAATTACCAGCAGCGTATACGCGCCGCTGGTAATGCAAGTCTATGGGCCGGCCCACAGCTCCCGCCCTGCCTCCGGCCACACGGCGTAATTGCGGGTCGTAATTACGCCCTGCAAATACCGTGTGAACCTAGCCAAACAGCATGATGAAACAATCCCTTTAACTCCTTAAGCGCCAGGCCTGAAATGACCAACTAAATTTTGTAGTTTTTGCCTCTTAGTGTTTCAACAGTTGGAACTTTTTTTATTTTTTAAGTGACGCAGTGGTATGAGGACTTGTTTTATGTGGGAGAAGTTGTAGTTTTTGGGATCGTAGTTTAAGTTTACAAATAAATCACTGCAGAATTTGCTTACTTTTTTTGCAACGTGAATATAAAAAAGTGTTTAACTGATTTTTTTTTTACACCACTCACATTTCACGCTAATTAACAAATTAGATTAATTCTGCAGGTTATTACGGTCTGGTAGATTTGTTTCTTTTTGTGTAATGTATGCAAAAATCATTTTTGTTAAAAAATTTTATTTTATTATTTTTTTATTTTACATTTTTTCATGTTTTTTATTGTTTTCACCCTATTGAGGGATAGCTATTTAACACTTTTTTTCTACACTTAGTAATGTATTAGCATATTCATGTATACTAATACATTACCTTCTGTGTCATACTGACACAGTGTGCCATGACCGCAGGCTTCCTATACAGACAGCCCTGGGACTACTCCAGGTCTCCAGGGCTGACTGTACAGATATTTCCTGGGCTCCATCTTGTCACGAGAGTCCTGATAACCGGAGGAGGAGGAGGGGAATGCACTTTGATTATTTCGCAGTCACGAATTGCTGTAATCAAATTGTTAAGCCACAGGGATCAAAGGCTTTCTCCACTTCCTGCCGCTTACAGAGACTGCTTTAGGAATGTAGCTGCAGCAGTGGCACTGGGAGCCGTAAAACCTCTCTGTCTGCAGCAACTTCTTTTGTCGTTGCTGTAGAAGAACCACCTGCTCCGCCCGTTAAGGCTCGTAGCAGAACTATTTGTCCACAAAGTCTCTACAGAACTGTAGACTCTGTGTTCTGCCATACAGTACCTTCATGTAAAATGGTATGAAAAAGATATTGTCCCCAGAATAGTTTTGTAATACTGCATCTGATAGAGCAGACCACCATAAAAAATTGGATACATACAGAGGTACAGTAGTGCCCCACATGCCTTTATGGATGCTGTGTTATGGCTTCATACAACTGCAGTCATAAAAATGCTATGTCGATGATCCTTTAAGAAACCCCTTTGTGCTGTGGCTGCTGAGGAAGAAATGTAACATTGCATACCAGTTATTTAAAGTATAAAACCGCTATAGTTCACAAGACTATAAACACATTTGATTACTCACATGCAATAACTTTGCAAACAATTTAGGAAATTGAAAGGAGCTTATTGTTAATAAAGGCAATTTCATTGCAGATCAATATTGCAAAAGAAGAACTGCACCAAAAAATGCTACAAAACTGCATTGTGTGAAAACACTCTAAAAGTTCATATACTTTTGCCACTCAGAGAAATGTGACATTGGATCATTTTCCTTAAATAAATGGCAAAGTCTAATATTTTGACTTGTACTTGTTTCTTTGTAAAAAAAAAAAAAAAAAAAAAAAGAGAAAATAGCCATCTCACCACTTCTATAGTGCATGACTGCAAGGATCCACCAGGCACTTGGAAAACAAATGCTGTGACTAAGAGCTAACACTCGAAACGTGTCAGCAATTTTGTTCTGTGCCACCATGCCACAAGCTTTTAATGGATTTTCAATAAAGAAGATTTTTTATATGTATTTACAAGAATTGCTGGGTAAACTCTCTCGTTTTGATTTTTTTTCTTTGTCTACTTTTAGTACTTGTGTGAAAATCTGGTGTCACTTTAGATAAAGTTTATGAATAAATATTGAAAGTCTGAAATGTTCACAAACTTACAAGCAACACTGGTTGTACCCAAAATAAAAATAAAAATAAAATAAAATTTCAGATTTCCGGAATGGTGCTGACTTGCCTGTGCTTACAGTATGTCAACGAAAAACTCTAAATCGCTATGTTTGGAATGAGTTGAACTGCTCCACTCATTTAACATGTAGTGATGCTATTTGCATTGTTATCCTAAGGGACATACACAAATGCTGGATATGACATTTAACAATAAACAGGACTAAACACAGCAAAAACTATTTTACTATAAAAGGGAAAATATTGTTTATTCCCCAAAATATGCCATAAATAAAGCAATAATAACTAGTGATGGAGATAGTTTTTAAAAGTGTATGTACTTTAAAAAGAAGTAAGTCATATCAAGTTGTCCATAATGGGTAAATGTAGTATGTGTTCTGAGTATCCCCAATGCACACACTGCTAGTTAAAGGAACGGTGCCAGCTCATTTACACATGAAGCAGAGCAGTGGTATGGAAGTCATGTCTATAAGAGGTTTGCCTCCAAACAGCATCTTCCTTTCCATTGTGCTTATTAGAGAAAATCTGCTAGGCCTGGTTCACATCTGAGTTGGATGTTCCATTTAGAACCTCCGGTGCAAAATGACCCGTTTCACAATGGACACCGTGGTACATCAGGTTTTTTTTTCTTGGTATCTGTCGTTTTGAAAAGAATAGCTCAACTTGCTGTCAATTTTTTCTGTCAATCCCAGGAGAGTAGACAGAGGTTTTAAAAAGAATCTCCAACTCTGATGTGAACCAGGCCATAGTGCACCAAACATACATCCAGCTCATTCAGACACATGTCACTGAAAGCTTGAGGGACAAAAGCTTTTTATGGCTACCTTAAGATGCCTTTGTTTATAATGCCACTGTTGTACGACACTTTCCTGCATTTAGACATTTAGGACATGTAAAATACATTTTAAAAATGTACAGTAAACATATGATAGATGCAAGTTAAAAACTATTTTTGTTATATTGAACACTTTCCTATTTTCCAGCTCCTATACTACTAGTTGTAAATTATTGTGTTAGAGCTTGAGCTCATTGGAGGATTCTCTGGTACTCTAGTGGGCCAGTCTAACTGCCTCTTGCCAGCAGCCGATATACTAGTCTTACACAAAGACATTTTTTAACTTTGAAACAAGGATTGTATGGACCACAATTTCTTACTAGCTTAAAGCACAATGTCGCAGGAAAATGGTCTCTGAAACACATGGATAGGTAAAAGTATCAAAAAGTTATTCCCAATTTTGCCTGAATTGATCAAAATATGTAGGATAGGGTCCACTAAAGCTCCTGATAGTATACAATGCTTAATTGATATCAATTATCGTTTCGAAACTCAAAAAATGCATTCTTTGCTCCTGTCCTTAGATACCGAAAAGACATTTACAGCATAAACTTGGACTTTGTGTTTCAAATTTGTTTTCTCAGGCCCTATCCTACAAGCCATTCATTCACTGTACACGTTCCCCTTGGCTAGAATCTTATCCAATGGCCTTCTATTTAAACTATTTCACATTACCAATGGCACAAGACAAGGATGCCCATTGTCTCCCCTTATCTTTGTCCTAATTATGAGACCCCTTGCAGAATTAATATGGGTCAGCCCCTTAATTAAAGGAATCTCAGTGGCTGACAACCCCCATGTCATCATGCTATTTGCAGATGATGTTATATTATCAACAACAAAACCACTGGGTTCATTAACTGTAGTCCTGGAAGTTTTGGCAGACTGTCATACTACAAAATAAACAATTCAAAATCATTGGCTTTAGGTATCAATTTACTTACTTATTCAGCTGATATGTTAAAGACTATGAGCAACATATCAGAAAAAAGGCACTACTATGGTACTTTTAAGGCGCATTAAATGAGTGTATAGTGTACCAGAATGTATGAACCTGTCATATGTTCATAAATCTGGAATGTGACATGTCTTGCATAGCATATCTTAGGCACATAACATAGGCTCAAAGCATATCTTGGACGCATAACTTCAAATGTGTCTTACCTGCTGCAAACTGCACCTTGTTTTGGGTTACAACAGTCCATACATATATAAAATAGGGCAACAGCATCTCTATGGTGCAAAATACACAAAAAAATAGTACAGAGGAAATTTGACATGTTGCCCTAATTTCCCACTTCACTGGTAAACCAACTGTATTTCATATCTGGGTATTATACGAACTAAAAAATGTTCCTTCCTTCTTAGAGTTAATTTCCCTCCACTACGGGCTTTGTTACAGAAAGTGTTTAATATAATCCCGAAAAATTAATATATCTTGGCTGGGATATATAGTACTTTATAAAATACTTATTCTTCCTAAACTTTTGTATTTCCTCAGAACCCAAGCTACCCATATAACGAAATCCACATTCTCACTCTTTCATAAACAAATGATTTGATTTGTTAAAATAAGCAGCCCCGCGTAAACTCTTCCATCATGCATAGAAGTGTTTGTTGAAATGGGGCTTCCCCCTCTACAGGCATACTGTACAGTATATGGTTCTAACTATTGATCGGGTAAGATACTGGTGGTCTCCTTCCTCTGATAAAGTGTTGGTCTACATGAAATCAGATGTAATGTGAATTTCTTCACTCAAACCATGGTTACTTGACCTCTATGCAACAACACACAAAACCACCTACCCATAAACATCTTCTACTGGTCATCACTGGCTTCCACAGTATTCCCTTCCATTGAAGCAAATGAATGTTCTATACCAATTACTTCCTTAACAAGAAATATTTTGGATATATCATTAAAGGCTTGGAAATCACTGGGCCCATAGTATGTTGAGAATCTTTTCAATGGGGACACCATCTATTTTTTCAACCAATTACAAGATAAATACCATATACCCTTATATGATTACCTTAAATATAAACTCTAACCCATTAAAGAAATGTAATATCCTTCTCCCTATATTTAATATATTTAAAGGTATTGCACTGGGCTCACAAATCTTCTGCATCAGCTAGTTCTGGAGAACAGTACTATAAATTGTTGATGAATTGGTATAATACACCACTCAGACGTTCTATGATCTACCCTTCTATATTGGCACGGTATTGAAGAGCTTGTGAATCTCAAAGATCTATTTTTCATATCTTGTGGCAGCGTCAGAATTTAACTTCCTTGTGGGACGCTGTTCTCCATTGGACTTTTACAGTGCCCAAAATCCCCAGAATTCGCTCTCTTTCTAATAGATATCAATCTTGTTTCATCCTTAGACAGAATTATAGATTGATAGAAATATTTTGGTTCTCTATGATGGGCCACTAGTGTGATTCCTCAACTCCCTCTTTTCCTTCCTATATTTCCTTTTACTTATTCCTCCTTATGCATTAGGAGGTGTTTATCTTTCTGATGAATTAATACTATGTATTGTCAAATGATGTTTCTCTCAACACTTTAGTAGACTAGGTTTATAGCCTGGCATATGTATCTTTAATGACTTTAATGGTATTTCATTTATTGTACTACTATGCTATTGTAATATTCAATTGATAAGCAATGTTTACAATGTACTATATACTGAATGTTGTCAATCTTTCTTGATTAAATTTCAATAACAATTTATTGATTTAAAAAAAAGTTATTCCCACATAACTAGACAATTACTTACAAGAAACCGTTAGAAGGGATCCTAATATTTTACAAGACACGAGTCAGTTCCTAAAGAAAATTGAAACATTGGATTGTTCAAAAGTAAGATCGATCTGTACCCTTGATATAAAATCGTTATTTACTCACATCCCATATATCGAGGGAACTACTGCTGTAAGGGAAGTGCTTTGTTCAGATTGCAAGTTATCCAACCAGCACATTGCGTTTTTGATGCAAATATTGGAAATTGTGTTAACAATTTTGAGAAGAATTTTTTCTCCAACTACAGGGGACCTCGATGGGGTCTCCTGTAGTACCGAGTTACGCTAATATTTTCATGCGTTTTTTTGAAAGGGAATTTATTTTTTCTACTCCTTTATTCCAACATGCGGTTCGTCCAGGAATGCTTAAGTGCCCCTGCGGCAAGATTTACGTAGGACAAACCAGCAGAGCTATAAAAATTAGGTTAAATGAACACAAATCTTTGATTAGACAATATATAGACAAAAATGATAAAAAAGAGGAAAGTTTAGAAAAAGGCTATGGTGAAACATCGTTAGCCAGACATTTCTCTATAGAAGGACATAGAATATCAGAGCTTCGATGGTGCATATTAGAAAAGATAAATTGTAGGGATCCACAACAATTACCAAAGAAATTACTTCAGAGAGAAGCCTTTTGGATCCACTATCTTGAATCTATGGCTCCAAAGAGTATAAATGAAAGTTTTAGCTTGAGAGCTTATTTGTAAACAGATGATTTTTTATGTTTTTAAAACAAATGTTTCATGTTTTGATACTTGCTACACATATGTTTCTAATTAGCTCTATATAGTAAGGGAAAGAGCTCGTCTACGCATGCTTGAGAAAGGGGAGGGGATCTCCCCGAAACGTCGCGGTGTGCATGCAGCTTGACTGGATGTGAGCTGCCCGGACACTCTTACTCCTCACTAGCCCTTGCGTAGGGCAGACAAATTGCTATTTGACTGCTTTAGTTCTCCTTGTGCAAACTTGTTCATATGGACACGGTATTCCCGGCCGTATATGCCTTACATCTTCATTTCATTGAGTAAAATATAGCCTGTGGTACACCATCAGTAAGAGCAGACACATTTCAGGCCTCAGCCCATGTTTATTATTTTCCTATTATATAGGGCCGCCCAGTATGTAAGTTAGAGATAGTTGACTTTGAGTGAAATGTATGGAAAACATAAAACTTTCAAACTACAGGGATATTATATCCTAAAGTAGTAGAGTGCAATGTTAATTGATCTCAAACAACTTAATGAAACAAAAGCCAAAAACACCATCAAAAAATGTCAATGTCTCAATAACGTGTCATGAGGCCTTAAAGGGAACCTGTCATATAGTTTATGCCACCTATGCTGAGGACAGCACAACCTAGTGTCAGACATTCTGTTTCTAGCGCTATGTCCCTTATTCTGTAAGATGCAGAAGTTTCAGAGTATTTAATGCTGAAATCTGGCAGTTTGCAGCCAGAAAAGAGTTCAGTTTATTCATGGACTGGCATCAGGAGTCCATCATGAATTAAATGGACTTTTCTTTGGCATAAAACTGCCAGATTTGAGCATAAAGTACATTAAAACTACAGCATCTTACAGAATAAGGGACACTGCACTGGAAACAGCATGTCTGTCACATGCTTGTGCTGTCCTCAGCAAAGGGGGCATAAACTATGTGACATGTTCTCTTTAAACATCAATTACCGCTTGACAATGATGTCTCATGCTGTTCACGTTGAGTTATCGATGAGCTGGGGCATTTTCGTCCAGGAATGCGAGGAACTGATAATCAATTGTAAGGTGTTGTCTTGGTTTCATGATATTAAAATGTGAACAGCATGATGAGTAGGACTGTTTACAGCCCAATTCAAATTGATCCCCTAAATTTATTTGGTGATTCAGGAATCAAACACTTGTGAATTTTGCCATTAAGCTCCTTGTTAGAGATCAGCAAGTTGTGCAACAAGTACATGTGCAGTCTAAATTTAAGAGATGGTCTCATTTAGTTCATTAAAAAAATGCCAAATATCCCTAACTTTTTGTGAGCAGTGTATGTCCCCCCAGTAGGTTGATAATTATGTAGGACCCCCAGTAGGTAGGTATATATGCCCCCCAATAGGTAAGAAGTATATAGGGTCCCTCAGTATGTAGGTATATACAGTATCTTTAACCCCTTAAGGACCAGGCGTTTTTTTTTTTTGGTGACACGTTCGTTTTTCTCTCCTCGCCTTCTGAAAGCCATAACTTTTTTATTTTTCCACCTACATAGACACATGAGGGCTTTTATTTTGCGGAACAAGATGTACTTTCTAATGGTGTTATTCACTATACTATAGAATATACTGGGAAACCGCAAAAAAATTCCAAGTGGGACAAATTGTGAAAAAAATGTATTTTTGCCATGTTTGCGGGGGTTTTGCTTTTACGGCGTTCAATCTTTGGTAAAAAGAATGCATTATCTGTATTCTACAGGTTGTTACGCATCCGGCATTACCAAACATGTAGGGTTTCCGTTATGTTTTGGTACTGTAAAAAAAATCCAAACATTTTCTATTTTTGAAATTTGCGCCACGGCGCCATTTTGTGCGACCAATAACTTTTTTGTACTGACACCTACGGATGTCAGTGAGGGGGCATTTTTGGCGGGCTGAAGTGTACTTTTTATTGCTAGCAGTTTGGAATGCATGCGACTTTTTTGATTCCATTTTTTGAGTGACGTAAAATGACCAAAAAACGGAATTTTGGCGTTTGGAATTTTTTTCTTCTATGGTGTTAAGTGTACGGGATAAATGATGTTATATTTTTGTAGATCTGACTTTTTCAGAAGCGGCGATATCAAATATGTGTAACTTTTTATTATTTTAATGATTTTATTTGAAAAATGGGGAAAGGGGGGTGATTTGAACTTTTAATACTTTTTTTTTGTACTTTAAAACTTTATTTATTTATTTTTTTTACTGTAACATTGAGGCCACCTATGGTACTTGACCACTAGGTGGCGCGATTGTTAATACAACCTAATGCATTACATAGGCAATGCATTAGGGTGTACAAAGATGGCGGTTTCCCCACTTCCTGTCTGCGGACGGAAATGGGTCTAAACTGGCCAGGGTAAGTGACGGGAGCCTTCACAAGGCTCCCCACCACCATGCCCGGTCGTCGGATCGGCGCAGCATATCTGCGCCGGTGCCGATGACCGTAACGATCGGTGCGCGGCACCGATCGGCGTTAATTCAGATGCTGCGGCCATCTTTGCCACGGTGTCTGATGGGTCAAACAGCGCCAGCTGGTGGAGCCACCCACCGGCGCTGTTACTGCCGGGTGTTAGCGGCGATTTGCCCCTAACACCCCACGGCTGTGCATAGCGCAGAGCGATCCCCATGCAAAGCCCCTTAGCGGCCCTGGGACGTACTCATACGCCCAAGGTCGTTAAGGGGTTAAAAAGGCAGTACACCCCTCATATTTTTGTAAATAATGGATTGTATCTTTTCACGGAACAACACTGAAGATGTGACACTTTGATACAATGTAAAATAGTCAGTGTACAGCTTGTATACCAGTTTAAGTTTGGTGTACCTTCAAAGTAACTCAAACAGCCATCACTGTCTAAACTGCTGGCAGCAAAAGTGAGTACACCTTAAGTGACAATGCACAAATTGTGCCCAAAATGTCAATATTTTGTGTGGCCACCATTATTTTCCAGCACTACCTTAACTCCCTTGGGCAAGGTTGTCAATGGAATCCTCTTCCAGTCCATGATAATATCAAGGAGCTGGTAGATGTAAGAGACATTGTGCTCCTCCACCTTCCTTTTGCTGATGCTACATAGCTACTCAAAAGGGTTCAGGAACCAAAAAAGAAAAAAAAATAAGAGGAATAAATGCCACACAGCATAAATCAACAATCTTGTTTGAAAAAAAAAAAAAAAAAAAAAAAAACACGTAACAAAAATTGGATGAAAACAACAAGATACAAGCAGTGTAATAGTGGAGTAATAACACACATGGGCTCCAAAGCCAGTTAAGACATAAGTTGGTAACTATAAACTACAATAAACCAGTAACTAAACAATAAAAAAAAGAAACAGTCAGAAATGAGCATATATTAAACCAGTGGTAAACACTCTATCTGACCCATAGTAATTGGCTACACTAAGACACACCTGCCAACCCACCGCACGTTTCACAAACTGCTTCTTCAAGGGGGGTGTCTATGTAGTAACATATCCCTATATGTATACACCTGCCCACCGAAGGTCACAAGATCATAATGAACCAATAACATCTATATCTCATGAAACATGATTGTATTGAAATGGCAAAGGTACCGTAACTGTGTAAATAAAGAGGGAAAAAAAGGTGTTTAGCCCAAAAATAAGTATATAAAAAGGAAAAAGGTAAATCTAATAAGTATTAAAACAAAAACATATAAGTGTAGATGAAGTATCATTAAAACTAACACCGGCGGCTGGCGGAGTGAGGTTGCCAAATAATGCTGCTCCACTTTTTTTTTTTTTTTTTTTACTGGCTTAATGTAGTTTATAATTACCAATTTATAATTTTCAAATAAAGGATTGTTGATTTATTCTGTGTGGCATTTAGTCCTCTTAATTTTTTTTATTTTTTGGTTTGATACATTGAAATTGAGTGACATGACCACTAGTTGGTACTTTATAAATTAATTAATTGGACGTATGGTATACCGTTATGTTTATGCCTAGTCCAATGTTATCCCCAAGAGCTATATTGGTGTCAATAGGGTTTAAGTCTGGAGACATGTTTGGCCAGTTCAGCCCCTTTACCCTCGTTTTCTTCAGCAAGGCAGTGGTCATCTTGGAGGTGTGTATGGGGTTATTATCATGTTGGAATACTGTCCTGTAGCCAAGAAGGGAGGGAACAATGCTCTGCTTCAGTGTGTTGTAGTACAGGCAAGACAAGAGGCAAGTGTCTTTGTACTCTTCAGCTTGTTGCAAGCACACACGCTTGACACCATCTGAACCAAATAAGTTTTTCTTGGTCTCATCAGACCACAGGACATCGTTCCAGTAATCCATGCCCTTAGTCTGTCTGTCTTCAGCAAACTGTTTGCAGGCTTTCTTGTGCATTGTGCACTATGCTTCTTTCTGGGACAACAGCCTTGCAGAACAATTTGATGCAGTGTGGGGCGTATGGTCTGAGCACTGACAGGCTGACCTCCCACGCCTTTTAATCTCTGTAGCAATGCTGGCAGCACTCACATCTATTTTGAAAAGACAATCTCTGGATATAATGCTGAGCACGTGCACTCAACTTCTTTGATAGGCCATGGCGAGGCCTGTTCTGAATGGAACCTGTGTTATTTAATTGCTGTATGGTCTCAGCCACCGTGCTGCAGCTCAGTTTCAGGGTGTTGGCAATCTTCTTATGGCCTACGTCAATTCTTTTTTTTCAGATCCTCAGAGTTTTTGCCATGAGGTGCCATGTTGAACTTCCAGTGACCGGTATGAGAGAGTGTGAGAACGATAACACCAAATTTAACACCCCTTCTCCACATTCACAACTGAGACCGTGTAACCCTAATGAGTCACATGACATTGTGGAGAGAAAGTAGCAAATTGGGCACAATGTGTGACATGTATTATTATTATTATTATTATTATTTATTATTATTATTTATTTTAGAGCGCCATTAATTCCAGGGCGCTGTACATTTAAGGGGAATTACATACATAACAAATATTGAACAAATACAATGGTGACAAAATGACTAGTAACTGAAACAGAGAGGAAAGAGGACCCTGCCCGCGAGGGCTTACAATCTACAAGGAAGAAGAGGAGAGACAGAAGGTGTGGGGCGGACATGTTTTTGGGCCGGTGTAGTGGTGGTGGGGTTAGTGTGGGTTGTAGGCTATCCTGAAGAGATGGGTTTTCAGGTTGCTTTTGAAACTGGTGAAAGTTGGGGAGAGTCTGATGTTTTGGGTTAAGGAGTTCCAGAGTGTGGGTGAAGCACGGGAGAAGTCTTGGAGACGGTTATGTGAGGAGCTGATGAGAGGAGAGCAGAGGAGAAGGTCCTGTGAGGAGCGGAGATTGCCTGAGGGGAGGTATCTGGAAATTAGGGCAGAGATGTATGGAGGGGAGAGGTTATGGAGAGCCTTGTAGGTCAGGGTTAGTAATTTGAACTGAATTCGTTGGGCAATGGGAAGCCAGTGAAGGGATTGGCAGAGGGGAG
The DNA here is from genome assembly GCA_025379985.1 of Phyllomedusa bahiana. Classification (NCBI taxonomy): domain Eukaryota; kingdom Metazoa; phylum Chordata; class Amphibia; order Anura; family Hylidae; genus Phyllomedusa; species Phyllomedusa bahiana. Next base: position 50,145 of record JAODAL010025202.1, read on the forward strand.
AGGCAGAGGAGTAGCGAGGAGAGAGGTGAATCAGACGGGCAGCAGAGTTTAGGATGGATTGGAGGGGAGCGAGGGTGCTAACTGGGAGGCCACAGAGAAGGATGTTGCAGTAGTCAAGGTGGGAGATGACGAGGGCGTGGACTAACGTTTTAGTAGTGTCAGAGTTGAGGAATGGGCGGATGCGTGAAATATTTTTCAGGTGGAGGCGGCAGGCAGAGGTGAGGGCTTGGATGTGCGGTTTGAAGGATAAAGAGGAGTCAAAGGTTATCCCAAGGCAGCGGACTTGTGGAGCTGGTGAGAGGGTGTGGCCATTAACAGTGATAGAGAGATCAGGTGGAGGGGTAGAGAGGGACGGTGGAAAGATGATGCGCCAGTATTCTGGTGTGCTTTCAGCCCAACAACTGTTGGAGCACTGTTCTCTCGATTGTATAAGCAGGCTCACTCCAAAATTAGACGCATTTTGCGGCATTCGTGCCATTTTGTAATGCGCCTAAGATGTGGGGGCATTATGGTGGCATGTTGCACCACAACCATATTATTCTACACTTAAGGATAGCAAAACTAATAGCGACATGTATGATTTCAAAAGCGCTTTTTTCATACATCAGGTTCATACATTCTGGCACATTCTACACTGCTTTAAAGCTATTTAGAACTGGCCTCTATGCGCCTAATAAATACATGTCACCCAGTGTGAACATTTTAACTTAGGGGTGTACTCAATTTTGTAGCCAGCAGTTTAGACATTGATGGCTGTATGTTGAGAACACGCATACAGTTATAGGGACCATCAGCGCTGCGGACAGATTGCTGGTTCAGGCAGCAGCAGTTTTATCCAGGGCACAAGCCCCAAATAAAACTGCTCAGCAACGCGCTTACATCCACACCAGGAAAGACAATCATCATATATGGGTATACAAGATGTGCAAACATAGATTCATACCCAAATCAGTTGAAATTGTTTTTGACATGGATGAGCTAGCTCAGAGAATGGCACAAAAACATTCCCCAGACCATAACACTGCCACCACCATCTTGTGTTCTTCTATCAAGATGGGTGTTTGTTCTCTGATGTTTCTCACCTGACACGCTAATGTCCATCAATTTAATAAAGCAGGAAACATGACTTACTGTATCTTAGGCCAATCTGCGGAGATCCAATCTCAACATTTCCGTAAAAATCCTTTTCTGTCAATGCAACTTCAATGGCAGTGGCACATTGACTATCCATCTGCTTCAGAGCCCCATACACAGTGAACTGCGCAGTTTTAGAAATACTGCCATTTTTGGCCCCCAAGACAATAATAATGGTTTTTAGGAGCTCTGATAAACCAAGACATTTTGCAGGCTCACAAGCAGAGCCCTCAAAATCGGCGCACGCACTCAGCTGTATATTTTAGCTGACTCCGTGCGCTGTCGTCTACGAGCGGAGTTTGCTCCAATCACAGCCGATTAACCCCTTGGCAGCCACAATCACTCACAATCGCGGAAGCTGATGAAGAGAATAAGGGAAGGGGCTCTCTGTCGCCATTAAACCCACGGCAGCGTGGTTGCCAGGTCCCATGGCTTCATTCACAACTCGGAAGCCTAATGTCTGTGATGTCACCAGGCTGCTGACTGACAGCCATGGTGATGATAGTCACAATGCCTAATAGTACAGACATGTACTGCTATGTATTGTAGCAGCAATCTACAGATAGCTGAAGCCAAGTCCCGTATCGGAACAAGTGTACATAATGTAAACATTTTTAAAAAAAGGGGAAAAAAGTAAAACGCAAAACACAAATAGTACTCAAAAAAGTAGACGTTTTGTATTGCCCAGCAACAATCCATCTTATAAATCTGACATTATTTAATCCACAAAATGAATGCCATAAAAAAAATGTCAGAATAGCGATTTTTGTTCATTCCACTGCACATAAAATGGAATAAAAAGCGATCATAAAACCAAATAAACACCTAAGTGATACCAATGAAAATGTCTCTTCATCCTGCAAAAAATGTCCTTACACAGCTCTAAAAAAGTTATGGCTATCAGAAAAGAGCAAAGCGTAAATATTGATTTACACAATTAAAAAAAACAATATAAATTGGGTATTGCCGCCAACATATTAACCCATAGAGTACAACTAGCATGTCACAAATACTGCATGGTGAGTGCTGTAAAAATTAAAAATGAAAAATATTACCAAAACTGCAGGTTTTTTTGCAAATGTGGTGATGCATGAACATGTCTGTCGCTGTAATCATATAGACCTGCTGAGTAAAATTAACATGACATTTATACCTCACTGGGACCACTGTAAAAAAGAAAAAATATAAAACACTACCAGGATTGCTGTATCTTGTTCATCCTGCCTCCCAAAAGCCTTGATAAAAAAGCAATTGAAGTGTCAAACAAACCCCATAATGGTTCCAAATAAAATGTCTACTTATCCCACAAAAAACAAGCTCTTATGCAGTGATATGTACAGAAAAATAAAAAAGTGTATGACTGTAAGAATAGGAGGACATAAAAGCGAAAATTTTGACACATGCATTTTTATAGTGTTTATGTAGTACAACTTAAAAACTATTTAAAATTGATACAATTGCAATTACTGCATGGCGAATGTTGTAAAAATCAAACCCAAAAAACAATGGCAGAATCGCTGGTTTTCTTTTCAATTTCCATAGCCCAATGCTGAAAAAACTGTGGAACACCTGTGGGCCCAAATTGCACAATACACCCCTAGATGAAATCCATGAGGGGTGTTGATTCCAAAATAAGGTGACTTCTGAAAGGTTTCACCTGTTCTGATACTTTGAGGGCTTTGCAAAAGCGACATGTCACCCGCCAAAATCTGCATTCCAAAAGGAAAACAACGCTCCCTCCTTTTTATGCCCTGCCATGCGCCCAAACGGCAGTTTATACCCACATATAAGGTATTAGAAAACTTGGAAGAAGTTCTGTAATACATTTTTTTTGTGCTTTTTATCCAGGATTCCGTGTAAAAATGAAAGATTTTTTTTTGTGGGGGGAAATATATTTTCACAGCCTAATATTAAAAAAAAAAATTGTGAAATACCAGTGGGGTTGGTATACTCACTACACCCCTCAATATATTCCTTAATGGATGTAGATTCCCAAAAGTGGTCTTCTTAGAAGTGTTTAATACATTATGGTACCTTTGGGTGTCTTTAAAACTGTAGTGGCGTCTACAAAATATCCTAATGAAAATGAAGCCCCAAAATCCAATAGGTGCTCCTCCTACTCCAAAGCTTGAGGTTGAGACAAATAGCGCACAAGGGCCACATATGATATATCTCTAAAAATGTCAGAATCAGGGGAATCAATATTGAGTTGCATTTTCCTGGTATCATCTATTGTGTTCCAGTGAATAATGGATATAAATTGAAAATCTGTTAAAAAAAAGTGAAAATTTCAATTCTGTGAAACCCCCAAAAGGGTTAACAAACTTCCTAAATGCTATTTTGAAAACTGTAAGGTGTGCAGTTTTTTATGTGGAGCAATTTATAGTAGACAACATAAAGCCATGTCAGAACTGTATTGGTCCCTAAAAAAATCCTGTGTTGCAAATTTTCGTGAAAATGTGAAAAATTTATTATAAATTTGTAAGCCCACTAATGTCATAAAAAATAAAATAAAAGGAAATTTAAAAATTATGCCAATGCAGAGTACACATATGGTAGATGCTAGTAATAAATGCAGATATTTTTGAACTTTGAAAATGACAAATTTTCAAAATTTTCACATTTTGATATTTTTCACAAATAAACAAGACTACTAAGGACAAAAATTAAGTACTAACTAAAGTACAGTGTGTCACGAGAAAACAAGCGCTGAATCACATGAATGGGTAAAAGTATCAAAAAGTTATTCCCACATAAAGTGACATACAGTTAGTAAAAGAAGTGTTTGATACACTGGCGATTTTGCAAGTTTTCCCACCTACAAAGAATGGAGAAGTTTGAAATTTTTATCGTACCGTAGGTACACTTCAACTGTTAGAGACAAAATCTAAATAAAAAATTCAAAAAAACCCATCGTAAGATTATTAAATCATTAATTTGCACATTATTGTATGAAATAACTATACCAACCAGCAAGAATTCTGGCTTTTACACACCTGTTCATTTTTCTTTAAAAAGCCCTCCTACTCTGCACTCATAACCTGTATTAATTGCACCTGTTTGAACTCATTACCTGTATAAAAGACAAATCCACACACTCAATCACACTCCAAGCTCTCCACAACGGCAAAGACCAAAAAGCTGTCGAAGGACACCAGGAGCAAAACTGTAGACCTGCACAAGGCTGGGATGGGCTACAAGACAATAAGCAAGCAGCTTGGTGGTAAGACAAAAACTGTTGGTGCAATTATTAGAAAATGGAACAGCTTAAAATCCTGCAGGGCACGAAAGGTCCCCCAGCTTATGCCAGCACATGTTCAGGCCCGTTTGAAGTTCGCCAATGACCATCTGGATGATCAGATAAGGCATGGGATAAGGTCATGTGGTCAGATGAGACCAAAATAGAACTTTCTGGTATCAACTCCACTCACCATGTTTAGAGGAAGAAGAAGAATGAGTACAGCCCTAAGAACACCATTCCAACCGTGAAGCATGGAGATGGAAACATCACATTTTAGGGGTACTTTTCTGCAAAGGGGACAGGATTACTACAACTGAAGGGAGGATGAATGGGGCCATGTATCACAAAATTTTGTCCAACAACCTCCTCCACTAAAATTAATATGCTAATACATTACTAAGTGTTAAAAAAGTGTTAGTCATCCTTTAAAGAATTTAAAAAAATAATAAAAACAAAATGTGTAGAAAAAAATAAAATAAATAATAAATATTCAATAAAAAATTTATTGTGCATACATTACATAAAAAAAAAACGTCCACATATTAAGTATCTACCCGACCATAACTTGTAACTATCAGAGTGTGAAATGTGAATGGTGTAAAAAAAATAATTAAAAAACAAGAAGATAAATAAAATAAAAAACATTCTGCAGTAATTTGTTTTTAAACTTAAACTATGCCCCATAAATACAACTTCCCAAGCATAAAATAAGTCCTCTTAAAAGATAAAAAAGTTATGTTTGTTGAAACGCATGGAGGCAAAAATTTAGTTGGTCATTAAGTACTTTTCAGGCTTGGTGCTTGAGGGGTTAAAGAGAGCTATTGAATGTCTCTTTGTATTTAATGCATTTCAATATGCAATTTCTATGGAACATTCTGTAAATGTTTTTTACTGTTCAAATCTGTTTAAAGCTAAGACCTTAGATAAGAGATGTGTCCTTAACTAAACTAAACATGTTTTTCAAAATTGTGTATAAGAGGATAAGAAAATATAAAAATTACACTGTACCCATTCTGTACCCATCAGTAATGCTGTGGCATAAGATTTTTTTTTTTATTTGTCAGCAGCATCAAATGCAAAAAATCTATTATGTTTTGAGTACACAGACCTCTTCAACTTCTCTCATTAATTGCCTGGTACTATCTGTACTTCATTATTAACTAGTTGGGTAATTTACAGGAATATCTATTCCTCTTTTTATCAGACAATTGTGGCAGTAATTTCTATACTGGCATCAGCAACATGTTTCCTTGGCACAGTCATTCTAACAGTAACAAAATTATTCCAGTTTAACATTTGCTTTGTCCTAAATGAGAAATTCTCGCTTGACTGTTGCTAAGAATTGAATTTGTAGTAAAAATAACTAGAAGCAAATAATTTATAAGCATGGTCTGACATTTTCCAAACCATTTTAATAAATTTCACAGTGACTCTGTTCAGTGTTCTTGATGGTGTTATTGCCACTTCATAAGTGGTTCCGGTATTTTAGATGGCTAGCATAGAGCAAGCTGCAGCATTATTCTGTCAAAAATATTGGATCCCAATATACAATATCTCAAATTTTTTGTGCATATTGTTTTACATCTTTTCATGGGATGACACTGGAGATATGACTGTTTGATACAATATAAAATTGTCAGTGTACAGCTTGTATACCAGTTTAAATTTGGTGTGCCTTCAAAATAACTCTACACACAGCCATCAATGTCTAAACCACTGGCAACAAAAGTGAGTACACCCCTAACTGAAAATTTGCAAATTGTGCATAAAGTGTCAATATTTTGTGAGGCCACCATTATATTCCTGTAGGCAAGACACACTTGTCTTTGTAATTTTCACCTGGTTGCCGCTACACACACTTGACACTATCTGAACCAAATAAGTTTATTTTGTTCTCATAAAAACATAGGACATGGTTTCTGTAATCAATGTTGTTAGTCTGCTTGTCTTTAGCAAACTGTTTGTGGGCTTTCTTTTGCTTCATCTTTAGAAGAGGCTTTTTCTGGGATGACAGCCATGCATACCAATTTGATGCAGTGTGCAGCATATGGTCTAAGCACTGACAAGCTGACCCCCACCCTTTTAACCTCTGCAGCAATTCTGGCAGCACTCGCCTCTGAAAATAATGGTGAGCGTGTGTACTCAACCTCTTTGGTCGACCGTGGCGAGGCCTGCCTTGAGTGGAACCTGTCTTTTTAAACCTCTGTATGGTCTTGGACACTGTGCTGCAGCTCATTTTCACTGTGTTGGCAATCTTTTTATAGCCTATGCCGCCTTTATATAGAGCAATAATTCTTTCTTTTAGCTCCTTAGAGTGTGAGATTGACAGCTCCTCAGAAAACATCCGGGCTGTCGGGTCATAGACCAGCACCTGATGCTCCTGCCGTCACCTCCACAGTCTGTCATTGTGCCACTCTATGATCTCATGCTGCTGCTGCTGCCGTCACCTCCACACGCTGTCATTGTGCCACTCTGTGGCCTACTCTTGTTTTGCGCCACTTCCAGAATTTGTCATTATGCCGCTCTCTGACCTCATGCTGCTGCTGCTGTTGATGCTGTAACCTCCACACTGTGTCATTGTGCCAATCTGTGAACTCATGCTGCTGCTGTTGCTGCCGTCACCTCCACACTGTGTCATTGTGACACTCTATGACCTCATGCTGCTGCTGCTGATGCTGCTGCCGTCACCTCCACACTCTGTCACTGTGCCACTCTATGACCTCATGCTGCTGCTGCTGCTGCCGTCACCTCCACACTCTGTTATTGTGCCACTCTATGGCCTACTCTTGTTTTTTGCCACCTCCGGAATTTGTCATTATGCCACTCTTTGACCTCATGCTGCTGCTGCTGTTGATGCTGTCACCTCCATACTGTGTCATTGTGCCACTTTGTGGGCTCCTGATGTTGCTGTCACCTCCGGAATTTGTCATTATGCCACTCTCTGACCTCATAGTGCTGCTGCTGTTGATGCCATCACCTCCACACTGTGTCATTGTGCCACTTTGTGGCCTACTCATGCTGCTGCTAAGTGACCGCTGTCTCACTGGAACACACTGTGGTTTCCTAATGCTGTTTCCACCCTCACCAGTCTATGATGTTACCACTATGTTTAGTTTTCCCCTTCTTTTCACCTGTCAGAAGGAATGGGAAGGATCAGGATTGTATAGCCAAAAGCAGGAGTGGATTTCAGAACACAGAAGACATGTAAATATCCCATTTACTGGTCATCTCTGTTTTGGATCAACTCCTGTTGTTTTGGCTTTAGCAAAACTGATGGATTAATGACCGATTGAAAGTGGACACTGACGGATGAAAGGAAGGGCAAAATGATCAGAGACGTCAACGCAAAATTACTGCCTACACCCTCTCCACTCATTCAGGGGCCTCTACATGTATCAGCGTTTAACAGAACAGGTTCTGTCATATTCTGTGACGGTTTAAAGCTCTGGCCTCAAGGAGTGACCCCTGCTGTGATGTCCTCTTACTGTGCTGAGACCTGTGCCGGCTACAGTAACCTACTACTGTGTTCTTTTACGCTATCGTGGGACTTAGCCCCCAGCTTGTTTTTTTTCCAGATGGCGCTGCATACTTTATCAGCTGCTTCCCCTTCACTTTTTGGTCATTTTTGCCCCCGTAAATGCCCAGGGAAAATTTTAGAGTGAAGCGATTCTAAGACCGGAGGCTCATTGCTGTCATACTAAAAACAGCATTGTATGAAACCAAACCAAGCTCCCCTGCATATTTTGGGGCATGGCACAATGTTCTCAGCACCCTACAAAAGGCCCCCCCTTTTGCAGCCAGGAAAAAAATTGTTTTTAAAAGCATCCGTGCGAAAAATTTTGGGTCAAAACCAAAATTTTGATGGAAAAAATTGGCGACCGGCGAATCGAATTTTTGAGAAAATTTGCCCAAACTCTAAAGATACCACACTGGTATTGGTTGTACCCAATATGAAGTAAAAAAGGGGAGTCACTTCCTCCCAGTACAAAGTGGGAAATGAAAGCTTGGTGCAGCGCGGACACCATGTTATTTTCCCCTTGTCGTCACCAACGGTTCCATTTGCAGTTGGGTGGAGAAAGCCACACATCGATTTCTTTCTGCATGACACCGCTGTCCCCGCACATGTGGTATGGGTGGAGCCCCGACTTGGGAGGGTGAGGTGTGGTTTAGGAGGAGGCGGGGCATTGGGCAGGACAGCAGTTTGACAACGTGGAGGAGAAAGCGGCGTTTTCCTGTCCCAAATTTTTGGTGTACTGGGGAGGAAGCACATTCACCCATGGGCCCAAAAAGGGCATGTTTATCCTACCGTGTTACGCTCCACACTTCTGTGCTGCCCTGCACCTTGAAGAAACCCATAGGCTCAAGGGGCTGGCCCCCTTTTTATTTTACATAAATTTTTATGGGCTGTACTGCCTTTTTGGAAAAAAAAATTTGGCTTTGAACTCTCCACCTCGCTCGGCACAAACCATTAGCTCTCTGAACTTGCAGAGTCCACCCTTTGGAAAAAGGGGGATTGCAATCCAACAACGGAAAGGAGCACGGTCACTTCTGCACCTTTTGGATGGTTGGACGCATACT
>JAODAL010025203.1:0-59094 GCA_025379985.1 Phyllomedusa bahiana
CATTGTGAACTTTGCAGATACTTTTCAGACAGAAGGGGCCCACTGGGAGGTGTCTCACAGTTTGAACAGAGATAGCGGGAAACCCCAAAGAGCACAAAAAGCAAGAAGTGACGTCCTTTGGCTCCATCAAACACTGATAACCGCATCATTGTAAACAATGCCCTGTGGAACTGGATGATGAATACCACACAACTCCAGGCATGTTTAAGAGAGACAACCTAGTGTCATGTCAGACCATCTGTAACCGTTTATATTAGTGTGGTCTGCGTGCTAGATGACCTTACACCATCCTCTCCTTTCATAGGCCAGGGAGCATCTACGCTGGATGAGTAACCAGTGGTCCTCAGTGTTGTTCAGTGATAAAAGTCTATTCACTCTGAGCAGAAATGAGGCTGGAGACGTCAAGAAAAGCGCTATATATCAGCCAGGTCAGATGCTCTTGCCAGGTGCCTAAGACGCAGACCACACTCATAAATGGTTAAGAATGATCTGATGACACTAGGTGCCTGCAGTTGTGTAGCATTCATCATCCGGCTCCGAAGGGTATGGCCTACAATGAAGCAGTCATCAGCGTGTGATGTAGCCAAAAGACGTCCACTTCTTTGCCATTCTGTGATTCTTCAAGTCTCTGCATCTCAGTTGCAACCTGCTGATGACACTCTGTGACCTAACCTCAGTGGACAATTTTGTCTGAGACCATCCTGCTTAAAGCCTCGTAATGATGAGGTGCTTCTAATCAATTGTAGGGTGTCGTCTTGGTCTCATGATGTAAAAATGGGAACAGCATGATGAGGAGGACTGTTTAAATCCAAATTCACATTGATTTCTTAAATTTATTGGGTGATTCAGGGATCAAACACCCATTGAGAATTTTGCTATTAAGCTCCTTGTTAAGAGATCAGCAAGTTGTGCAGAAAGTACTGAAACACTGAACAATTAGTTTATTTCATTTAAGGCCGTGTTCACACGGCTTATTCAAGACGGAATTGCGAGCCGGATTGCGCTCGCAATTCCGGCTTGAATAAGGGACGGGGGCGCGGCCCGCCGGCCCCATAGACTTCCATTATCCACGGCGCGTATTGCGCCTGGATAATGTGCATGTCAGTTTCTCCCCGCCCGGCGGATTCGCCGAGCGGGGAGGAGCGACGGAATCCACCGTTCTCATAGAGAACAGTGGATTACCGTAATTACTGCGACGGATTTGGCGCCGTACTGCAGCGCAAATCCGCACGCAGTACGGCGCCAATCCGCGCCGAAATAAGCCGTGTGAACGGCCCCTAAAAATTATGTTCCTTCTGAAATTTCAACAAAAAGTCAAATATCCCCATTTTTTTTGTGAGTAGTGTATTAAATCAGAAATTGCTTAAACCAGAAAAAGGCTTGTGCACTTATGATTAATAAAATCTAAATTGCCTCTGAAGCTATGCTTTTTGCCAATAATGGGGGATCAGGGGAGGGGTTCTACATATCCGATTCTCTTTTCAGAAAAATCTTCCCTTTTGTCGCAAATTTTGCTGTCATTTCACTTTGTGTGTGGCAAGCTGCAGCACTGGATCTTTTTTTTTTTTTTTGTGGAACAAGCCAACAATCTTGAATGTCTATAGAGGCCTTCTGAAACAGCAGATGTCTGGGGAACGATGGTTCTGGCAGGTTTGAATGTAACATACCTGTAATGTTCCTGTAACATAATGTTCCTGTGGGTGATAGGTTGTTGCCAGAGGTCTGGTAATATAGCCTATTCCCTTCTCTCCATTAAAATAAACATCTGGCCATGCCAAGTTTATATGTTTACAGTGAAGTAGGCAGAAAAAGACGTTATTCCCATCACATACTTAAGATCTACCCATAGGACAGGCCATGATTGTCTGTTAGGTGCTGTACCCTGAAGCTATCTCCAGAAATGGAGCCTCCTGACCCATTTTGTAAGGTGTTTGCTAGCCACCGCAGGGGCTGAACATAGAAGTGGCCAGGAAATTTAAAACAGACATTTCTGTAACCACCATAAAAGGAATAGTCCTTCTAGAACCAGTGTAGCTCGCTGCTGTGCCAAGATGTTTTTTACTAAGCCCCTTTTAACATTAAAGTTTTCGGGAAAAACAAATATTTAAAACTTAACCTTTTAAAAATTTCCCCAAACACCGATTTTTCTCAGGAAGCAGAATCATGACCCCACCAGTGGGGCCCAGGGTTTAACGCGCCCCCCCCCTCGCTCATTTTAAGATGGAAAAGCGATTCCAAGATGGGGCCCATAAAGATAATAAACCTAAAAATGCCCCACATGACCAAAGTTGGCCGCACACCTTTAACAGCGGCTAGGTAAAAGCTCATGTGGCTGGCAGCTCTTCCTCTTGACCTCCCCATACACACTCGGTCTGACCAAGAGTGGAGAACAAGAGGATGGGATGCTGAAATTCAAGATGCCCAATTGTTCTTTCCCCCCTGAAACCATTAGAGATAAGCAGGGATCGGCGATACACATAAAATAGTTGTATGCACCTGCAAAAATTGATGCTTTCAGCTTTTCTCCAACGTGTTTGAGCCCTAATATGGGAATAACCCTTTAGGTTTTTCAGCAATATGTTGAATACTACTTTGAGGTAGATCCTTAGTAGGTAAACTCATTTTCTGGCTCAAGTAATGGTAGCGCCAATTTATAGGATTTAAACAATGAGATATGAAGAAGAAAACAGGAAACTCAGCAAACTATGTTCCAGTTACATATTACAGTTGTTTGCCATCTCAAAAGTTTGCAAATTTCAACACCCTCACAATGAAAGTACATGACCTGAACCTTTAGTGCTGGTTCACACGGCTTATTCAAGCCGTAATTGCGAGACTGATTCCGCCCGCAATTACGGCTTGAATAAGGGGCGGGGGCGCTGCCCGCCGGCCCCATAAACTTTCATTATCCACGGCACGTATTCCGCTGGGATAATGTGCATGTCAATTTCTCCCCGCCCGGCGGATTCGCCGAACGTGTTGGAAAGACGGAATCCACAGTTCTCTATAAGAACTGTGCATTACCGTAAAGGCTGGGACGGATTCCAGCCGTATTGCAGCGCAGTACGGCGCGCTATGCGGCTGCAATCCGTGCCCAAAATAAGCCGTGTGAACGGCCCTTTAATATCAACCTTCTGTATTGATGGACCAATCCACCAGAGTGACTTTATTGTAGTTCACAGATGGGGGGGTCAGAGGGAATGGGACCTTCTCTAGGATGGCAATATAACTTAATAGAGTATATGAACAGGGCTTGTCTCAAGAAAACTTTTTTTTTTTTTTTTTTATTTATTTATTAAAACCAAAGCGGCAAACAATCATTTGTACCCGAGTAAAGCAACAGGCAATCATCCAAAAGATGTTCCATTACATTTCAGCCCTTTAAGCGGCCTTTGTTGGAGGCTCTCTGCTCGGCCTGCTTGGGAGTTCTGCTAAATGCAGGACCCCTTGATGACAATTATAAACGTGAACATATTTTATCCATCATGTTTTACTGCACTTTGCCTAAAGTGGACATGTAAGAAAAATCAATCTTATAAAAGCTAAGAGCTACAAGCGACTTCTGTAAAGCTGTTCACACACATTGGATAGAACTGGATCAAATGTATAGATCAATGTCCTAATATGTATGGGAGAGTCCTAAATCTCCCGCTGACTGATGTTCGGGGGAAAGAAGAAGGCATGTTGGTTCCTTTGCAGCTGGGGTAGATTATTCACAGCTCGAGGGGCTGGAGGTGGCTTATTCCCCTCTCCCCACTGAAATAAACATGCACGCTCGTCCAGACCAGTATACATGTTTATGGTGTAATAGTCAGATATCTTTAAAATGACAACTACCTCATATGGATGTCAACCTTTACTGCCATAGGATAGGAAAATCCATCACTAAGCTCTTATGCCAGCTTATGTTGGTTCTTGGAAAAGGTCCCAAATGCCCAACAACGAGATGTAAACAACTGACTTGTGCGTTAGAAGGTCCCTTCAGTTGGAATTGGGCAGTGCCAGATTCAGAGTGAAATTAAAGCCATTTTTTAGTGTCTGTACAGAGGGAAAAGTGGAGCACTCAATGGCACTTTCGAAGTGTAGTAATAAGAATAAGGGATGTGTCATAAAGATGTATAGAATCCTTACCCTTCACTTATTCAAACAAACCTTTGCACTGCAGCTTATCACACCTTCCACAGGTTTCACAATTTCTCACGAATAAATGATAAAGACACCACAAGGAAACAATGATCCGAAGAGAAGGAGACAGAAGCGTTCTGGTCAACATCCCGAAGCCCAGACAAGACGTCAATGACCTTCCCCAGGAATAGGTAAGAGGCATCACTTCTGTAGTGGTCACTTCCATCAACACTATGGAGGCCATAAGGCAGGGACCGCCACCAAATAAGAAAACAAGCCAGTCCTTTTACTACAGTATTTACATGGGGCCCACACGGGCCACATCCCAGCACAGCTGCCTGACGGGGGGCCGCTACGGCCCAGCACAGCTGCCTGACGGGGGGCCGCTACGGCCCCCATCCCAGCACACAGACCTGACGGGGGGCCGCTACGGCCCCCATCCCAGCACAAAGACCTGACGGGGGGCCCATATCCCAGCACAAAGACCTGACGGGGGGCCCATATCCAGCAAGACCTGACGGGGACCAATCCCAGCACAAAGACCTGACGGGGGGCCCATATCCCAGCACAAAGACCTGACGGGGGGACCCATATCCCAGCACAAAGACCTGACGGGGGACCCATATCCCAGCACAAAGACCTGACGGGGGGGCCCATACGGCGCCCATCCAACACAAGACTGACGGGGGCCAACCCACACAAAGACCTGACGGGGGGGCCCATACGGCCCCCATCCCAACACAAAGACCTGACGGGGGGGCCCATACGGCCCCCATCCCAACACAAAGACCTGACGGGGGGGGCCCATACGGCCCCCATCCCAACACAAAGACCTGACGGGGGGGGGGGGGGCCATACGGCCCTCACCCAGCACAAGACCTGACGGGGGGGGTGGGGGCCCACACGCCTCATCCCAGCACAAATACCTGACGGGGGGGTGGGCCCAACGGGCCCCATCCCAGCACAACTACCTGACGGGGGGGGCCCACACGCCAGCACACTGCCTGACGGGGGGGGCCCCACACGCCAGCACAACTGCCTGACGGGGGGGGGCCCATACGGCCCACCCGCCACCACAACGGCCTGACGGGGACGGGGGGGCCCCATACGGCCCACACGCCAGCACAACTGCCTGACGGGGGGGCCCATACGGCCCACACGCCAGCACAACTGCCTGACGGGGGGGCCCATACGGCCCACAGGCCCGCACAACTACCTGCCGGGGGGGCCCCAAACGCCAGCACAACTGCCTGACGGGGGGCCCCAAACGCCAGCACAACTGCCTGACGGGGGGGCCCCAAACGCCAGCACAACTGCCTGACGGGGGGGCCCCAAACGCCAGCACAACTGCCTGACGGGGGGGCCCCAAACGCCAGCACAACTGCCTGACGGGGGGGGGGCCCTACGGCCCAACGCCAGCACAACTGCCCTGACGGGGGGGGCCCAAATACGGCCCACGCACAAACTGCCTGACGGGGGGGCCCATAGCCCACGCCAGCACAACTGCCTGACGGGGGGCCTACGGCCCAACGCCAGCACAACTGCCTGACGGGGGGGGCCCATACGCCACCCAGCACAACTGCCTGACGGGGCGGGGGGCCCATACGGCCCACACGCAGCACAACTGCCTGACGGGGGGGGGGCCCCATACGCCACACCAGCACACCTACCTGACGGGGGGGGCCCATACGCCCACACAGCACAACTCCTGACGGGGGGGGGGCCCATACGGCCCACACCAGCACAACTGCCTGACGGGGGGGGGCCCATACGGCCCACATCAGCCAGCACAACACCTGACGGGGGGGGGGCCCATACGGCCCAACCAGCACAACTGCCTGACGGGGGGGGGCCCATACGGCCACATACCAGCACAACTCCCTGACGGGGGGGCCCATACGGTCCACATTACAGCACAACTACCTGACGGGGGGGGCCCATACGGTCCACATTACAGCACAACTACCTGACGGGGGGGCCCATACGGTCCACATTACAGCACAACTACCTGACGGGGGGGCCCATACGGTCCACATTACAGCACAACTACCTGACGGGGGGGCCAATACGGTCCACATTACAGCACAACTACCTGACGGGGGGGCCCATACGGTCCACATTACAGCACAACTACCTGACGGGGGGGCCCATACGGTCCACATTACAGCACAACTACCTGACGGGGGGGCCTCGGTCACATTACACAATACCCGGGGGGGCCCATACGTCCACTTACAGCACAACTACCTGCCGGGGGGGCCCATACGGCCACATCCCAGCACAACTACCTGACGGGGGGGCCCATACGGTCTTACAGCCACACACGGGGGCCCCTCCTCCAGCACAACTACCTGACGGGGGGGGGCCCATTCACCCACATCCCAGCACAACTACCTGACGGGGGGGGGGCCCATTCACCCACATCCCAGCACAACTACCTGACGGGGGGCCCATTCACCCACATCCCAGCACAACTACCTGACGGGGGGGCCCATTCACCCACATCCCAGCACAACTACCTGACGGGGGGCCCATTCACCCACATCCCAGCACAACTACCTGACGGGGGGCCCATTCACCCACATCCCAGCACAACTACCTGACGGGGGGCCCATTCACCCACATCCCAGCACAACTACCTGACGGGGGCCCATTCACCCACATCCCAGCACAACTACCTGACGGGGGGGCCCATTCACCCACATCCCAGCACAACTACCTGACGGGGGGCCCATTCACCCACATCCCAGCACATCCACCTTCATTGACCCTATAGGATCAAGAATAGTCCTGCATTCTGGCTACACACTGCTCTCTATGGCCATGGATGGCTGAACAGCTGCGATCGTTTAACCCCTCCTTTATAGTCTACATTCAACCAATCCACACTGTTCCCTCCTCTAACGTGCGCTGTGCCTTTAAGAAGCAGCAAGATGGAGTCTTGTGCAGTCCCAGGCAGCTGATGGGCTCCAGTCCCACACACCTCCCCGGCGTTGTATGAACTCCCCGTGTAAATCACCTGTAATGCATACGCGCCCGCTGACAATGCCCGCCGTGCACATGAGCCGTGCGCCCTCCCCGCAGCGCAGGCGGCAATGAGCGGCTCTACTGCAGGTACTAGAGGACTCACCGCCTGCGCCTCCGGATGCATCGCCCGCTGCTCCGTCCACACGGCCTCTGCAGCTCCGGGGGAGCGCGCTGTGATGTCGCTGGCTGTGGCTTCAGCGGCCGGGCTGTCTCTCTCGGTTTTGTCCGCCTCCCCTCCTCCTCAGTACATTCTGGGTGTGTTTATGGGGTGGGGCCCTGCTTCACGCTATGTATACAATCTATAGCAGCAGTGTCCAAGCCTTCAGGTCTCCGTGCGGGTTCTCAAGTGGTTTTCGGAGCTCATGTTGCCGCTGTGGTCGCCGGGCTGCGCTCAGTGGGTGTGTTCAGGGGTGGGGTCCTGTGTCCCTAATAGTCCTTGCTGCGGGAATTCACGCTATTGTGTCCCCGCAGTGCTCGCTTGCAGTCGTCCGTTCTCTAGGTCCTTTTCCTGCTTACCGTTTCCTCACAGTCATCTTCTCCTCCCCGGCTGCCCTGACCCTAACCACACCCTGCCGCCCCACCCTCGGCGTGTCAGCCCCGCACTGCACAGCCACCCAGTGCAGGGAGCCACACCTAGCGCTCCCTAGTAAACTTCTCATCAAAATCACACGTGGAGCTGTTGGATGCGTTTTGCACTGACTAATCTATGCGACATTTTGGAGCAGAGGTGATGGACGGGCACAGCCAAGTATGAAGTGGAGGAGGGAGACCCGAGTGTGAAGATGATGCCTGCGCTGTGGACGCCTCGGGTTACAGACTGGGATTTCCTTTACACGGGAAACGCTGAAGTGATAACTGCTGAGTGTAAATATGTCCGTAACGTGGAGCTGCGGGTTTAAACAACTTCTAAAATGGGATCCAGTCACACTGATAATACAGTGCACTCTGCAGGCAGGGCGGCCTAGAGCCGACGGGTACCCCCTCTGTCTGCAAACTCTGCAATTTTGGGCACCTGCACGCAGCCATTTCTGCTACAATTTTCTACCAGATTTCCATTACAATTTCCACCATAACACTGGCTGCAGAGGACCTGGGCCTCCTGCTAAGCCCCACACTTTCTAAAAAAAAAAATGAGCAAAAATGCCATAAAAAGTCACAAATTTCTACATTAAACAAGATTAGGCCAAGTACTCATCATGGCCATTAGTGTGTAGAGCGGGAAAGGACGCAACAAAGACAATTTATGCATAAGATTAAATGGACTCAACCTTTCTGTAGCTATTACAGTGGGGAAAATAAGTATTTGATACGCTGGCAATTTTGCAAGTTTTCCCACCTACAAAGAATGGAGAGGTCTGTAATTTTTATCGTACATACACCAACTGTGAGAGACAGAATCTAAAACAAAAATCCAGAAAATCACATTGTATAATTTTTAAATAATTAACTTGCCTTTTATCGCATGAAATAAGTATTTGATACAACAGAAAAACAATTACAGAGGTCAGACGTTTCCTGTAGTTCTTGACCAAGTTTGCACACACTGCAGCAGGGGTTTTGGCCCAATCCTCCATACAGATCTTTTCCAGATCTTTCAGATTTTGGAGCTACATTGAGTTTCAGCTCCCTCCAAAGATTTCTGATTGGGTTCAGGTCTGGAGACTGGCTAAGCCACTACAGGGCCTTGAAATGCATCTTACAGAGCCACTCCTTAGTTGCTGTGTGTTTCAGGTCATTGTAGTACAGGAAGAACCAGCCACAACCTACCTTCAATGTTGTTACTGAGGGAAGGAGGTTGTTGGCCAAAATCAGGGGATACATGGCTCCTCCCTTCACTACGGTTCAGTCGTCCTCTCCCCTTTGCAGAAAAGCACCCTCAAAGTATGATGTTCCCACCCCCATGCTTCATGGTTGGGTCAGTGATCTTGGGGTTTTATTCCTCTTTCTTCCTCCAACTACAGTTGAGTTGATACCAAAAAGTTCTATTTTGGTCTCATCTGACCGAATGACCTTCTCCCATGCCTCCTTTAGGTCATACAGATAGTCATTGGTGAACGTCAAATGGGTGTGGTCATGTGCTGGCGTGAGCAGGGGGACCTTGTGTTCCCTGCAGGATTTTTATTCATGATGGCATAGTGTGTTACTAATGGTAATCTTTGAGACTGTGGTTCCAGCTCTATTCAGTTCATTGACCAGGTCCTCCTGTATGGTTCTGGGATAATCCCTGACCTTTCTAAGAATAATCCTTACCCACGTGGCGAGATCTTGCATGGAGCCCAAGACCAAGGAAGACTGACAGTCATCTTGTGTTTCTTCCATTTTCTAACAATTGTGCCAACAGTTGTTGCCTTCTCACCAAGCTGCTTGCCTATTGTCCTTCCCAGCCTTGTCAAAGTCTACAATTTTGTCCCTGGTGTCCGCAGACAGGTCTTTGGTCTTGGCCATGGTGGGGAGGTTGGAGAGTGATTGAGTTTGTGGACAGGTATCTTTTATACAGGTAACGAGTTCAAACAGGTGCAGTTAATATAGGTAATGAATACAGAGTAGGAATGTGTCTTAGGCCGTGTCCACACGGCTTATTCAAGCCGTAATTGCGGGCCGGATTTCGCCCGCAGTTATGGCTTGAGTAAGGGGCGGGGCGCTGCTCGCCGGCCCCATAGACAATGCATTATTTACGCGCGTATGTGACGTAAATAATGTGCATGTCACTGTCTCCCCCCGCGGCGGATTTGCCGAGTGGGGAGGAGCGACGGAATCCACAGTTCTCTATAGAACTGTGGATTACCGTAATGACAGGGACGGATTGGAGCCGTACAGTAGCGCAAATCCGGCGCGCAGTACGGCTCCAATCCGCGGCCAAATAAGCCGTGTGAACATGGCCTTAAATAAAAACCAGCTGGCCTGTGAGAGCCAGAATTCTTGCTGGTTGGTAGGTGATCAAATACTTATTTCATGCAATACAATGCAAATTAATGATTTCAAAATCATAGAATGTGATTTTCTGGATTTTCTTTAGATGCCGTGTCTCACAGTTGAAGTGTATCTATGATAAAAAATTACAGACCTCTCCATTCTTTGTAGGTGGCAAAACTTGCAAAATCGTCAGTCTATTAAATACTTATTTTCCTTACTGTTTATGTCTGAATACCAAAAAATAAAAGCATGGAAAAACGTAGGAGCCTACACCATTCTATAGAACGGCATCCAGTGAAAAGTATATGTGTTCAATGCATGATTTTTACATTGATGGATACCATGGGTGGCGGGTGCCACTATTTGTTTAGTGTATACGTTAAAGGAGTTGTCCAATTCTTTAAAAAAATTAATAGTAAGCTGATGGTGTCCCATAAAAAAAAATCCTATGCTCACTGCCCCATTCTAACACTGGCTTTCTCAGGTCGTATTCCCAATGGGGACATCACTGTTGATTGGCTGCAGGATTCACATACCGCCGCACGGAGCTGGTGAGGTGATGTCCCCTCTCGGAAGAACAAGAAAAACAGAAGACCTGAGAGACTCAGTGCTGAAATGGAGGAGCAGGCGAAGGTGAGCATAGGTTTGTTTTTTATGGGGCACCAGAAGCTTACTATCATTTTTTAAAGGGGTGTCCCAACACTAACAAATGCTTGTTAGTCTTTCATGGCATGATAAAAAAAATAAAAGGAAGGAAGAAAACTTAACTTGTAAACCCTTAGGCCATGTTCACACGGCTTAAAATGGGCTGTATTTCGGTCCGTAATTACGTGCCGAAGTGCGCAAATTACGGGCTGAAAACGGCCCAGTCATTACGGTAATCCACAGTTCTCATAGAGAACTATGGATTACGTCTCCTCTCCCCGCTCGGCAAATCCGACAAGTGAATTACCAGCGGCGTATACGCGCCGCTGGTAATGCAAGTCTATGGGCCGGCGAGGTGCCGGCCCGCCGCTCCCGCCTCGCCCCCCGGCCACACGGCGTGATTGCGGGGGCGTAATTACGTCCCGCAGTTAAGCCGTGTGAACATAGCCTTACATTCCAAACCTGCAGTAGTCCCATTGATACCCTCAGATTATTTCCTTGTTCATTCTTCACATGACCACCACAGTGGTCATTTGACGGACATACCACACGTGACTACTGCGGCAGTCACATAGAGAATGAATGGGGACGTCATCTGTCAGGATCCCTGGGATGACCCCAGAGATGGAATGGGAGGGTGTACGAGGTTTCCTTCTATTTTTTATCATGCCCTGATGGACTAGCGAGCATTTGTTGATGTCGTAACCCTCCTTTAACCCCTTCCTGACATTGAATGTACCCATACAACCTAGCGGGAGGTGCATTGCCGCAGATAGACGTATGGTTACATCCTGTAGATCGTGAGGGATTGCAAACGAGCCTCGCATGATCGCAAAATGGAACCAGCATTATATTAGCGCTGGCCTCCACCGCCGGAGAGAGCTCCGGCCGGGGCTGATTAACCCCTTAGCTTCGGCGATCTATTAAGATCGCCGGAACTAAATCGCAGGCAGAAGAAGGGAGCTTCTTCTGCCTGCTCCCTTATACACCCTTATAATAAAGATCTAGCCACTTGTTTTAACTTAGAATCCCACCTATAGCTCGATATGGGAACTCTCAATCCCATTAGAATGCCATGTACCAATTAATGATCCGGCGTTTCAATAATATGCATTTTTATTCTTTCAATCTTTAAAAGCATACATAAATCCCTCCTTTTCGGCGTCTATGCAATCCCTAAAACATTATACTGGAGCTTAAGTTTAGTGCGGCGGATCGCGTTCAGCAGCAATGCCACAGACCCCTCGGTCTTAATCCCAACAGGGTTTCCTTGAAGTACCCAGGAGCCGGGTAGCGACGTCAGACAGCGACGTTTCGAGACAGTATTGCCTCTTTCTCAAGCATGCGCACAACTATGCAGGCCTCCCTTATAAGGGAGCGCCCGCTCAACACTAAAAACAACAATAAAAACAAAAGAAAGAACAAGCCTACGGAAACATCTTAAAACTGAAGTTTTCATTGATTCCTTTAGGGGCCAGTGAATCCATAGACTGGATCCAAAAGGCCTCTCTCTGGAGCAACTTTTTAACGATCCCTGTGGACTCACAATTGGCCACCCTCTCTAATATGCACCACTTCAGCTCAGCTAGACCATGTCTCTCCTTTACCCAATGTCGGGCTAAGGAGGTTTCACCGTGTCTATTACCTTCGTCCTTATTTTCACATAACGCGCTAGCATCTTTTTTCATATATTGGCGAATGGTCGATCTATGCTCATTGAGATGGATCTTTACCTGTCTAGTGGTCTGCCCTATGTACACCTTCCCACATGGGCATTTGATCATATAGATTACATTATTACTGTCACAAGTATGGAAGCCCTGGATTTTAACAGGGAACCCTTTCGTTGGGTGTGAAACATGCTCACCTTTAATTATAGAAGAGCAATTTTGACAGCGCAGGCATGCAAAAGTTCCTAACCGTGTGGATTTTATTCCCCGGTCTTGCTTATTCTTTTTTATGATGTCAGCTTTAATTAATTGTTGACCCAAAGTCCTCCCTTTCCTAAAGATCCATTTAGGGCTATCTTTGAACAGATGCCCAAATTTAGGATCTGATTGTAATATCTTCCAATTTTTGAGGATAGATTTTAATCAACCTTGAGTGAATATCATATGTACTGATATAAGTGAATCGTTTATCGATCCTCTTAGGCCTGGTTTTCAACAGATCGATCCGGGGTATGCCTGCCACCTCTTGCCCCACGGCTGCAACCTCAGCCCTATCATATCCACGCTCAACAAATTTTGTAACCATTTTTTCCATATTTACAAGGTATTCTTCATTACTTGAGCAGATCTGTCTTGCCCGTATGAATTGAGATCTACAAATACCTTTAAAGGTCTGGGGGGCATGCTGGCTATTCCTATGCAGCATATTATTACAATCTGCCGCCTTTGTGAACAGGATCGTAGTAAGTATATTCTTATCTTCTTCTTTTTCCACTCACACATCCAAGAATGAAATGGTCTTCCTACTTTTAGTGATGGAAAATTTAATGAGAGGGTGCACACTGTTGATCTCATCAACGAAGTAGTCCAACTCACCGTCCGATCCGGACCAGAGGAGGAAAACGTCGTCGACGTATGTAAGCCAACATTTAACTCGGTGATATAGGACACTCTTCCTAACAAATTCCTTTTCAAAATACTGCATAAAAATGTTGCCGTAACTAGGGGCCGCCGGAGACCCCATAGATGTCCCCTGCAATTGTAGAAAGAATGTGTCCCCAAATCTGAAAAAATTTTGAGTAAGGATTAGATCCAGTAATTACATCAAAAATGCAATCTCTCTATTGGATAATTTAGGGTCAAGGCACAGTGCTTCTCTGACTGCCTGGACACCCTCAACATATGGAATGTTGGTGAAGAGAGACTTTATGTCCAATGTACATAAATAGGTGACTTCAGTACAGTCAGTACAGTCAATATCCCCTATGGCTCTCAAAAACTGTCCTGTGTCCTGCAAATTACTCTGATCTTTTCTGACGATATTTTGCAAGTAAGAATCTAAATAAACTGCTAGCGGCTCCAATATTGACTCAACGCCGGACACAATCGGCTGACCAGGAGGGGCCTGTAAGTACTTATGTATTTTTGGAACCATGTATAGAATTGGGACTCTAGGGTTGGATTTAGTAAGCAAATTTTTTTGTGCGTTGGTCAATAACACCTTGCAAGAGCGCATCGGACAAGACCATCTCAACCCTTACACTGACCTCTTTTGTGGGGTCTGATTGTAATTTCTTGTATACCTGTGGGTCTTCAAGTTGCGTGACTGCCTCCTGTACATATTTGTCGGTGTCCATAATGACTGAGGCTCCTCCCTTGTCAGCTTTTTTTATGACAAGGGAGGGATCAGTCTTAATCTGGACCAAAGCATGTTTCTCCCGTTGGGTAAGGTTATTACCCTTCCACTTTTTAACCCCCTCCCAACCTTGTGTAACTTCCTGTGTAACTAATTGTTGAAACACATTTAATGCTGCGCTATTAACCTCAGGGTCGAATTGGCTTCTATTCCTTAATTTAACATATAATTTATTATCAGTTGTCATAAGACCTTCTTTTTCAATTTCCTGAGAAAAATGCATTTTTAATCTAATGTTTCTACACAATTTATAGAAGTCAATATTGAAATCGAACAAATTAGTCTCCTGAGTGGGGACATAATTCAGTCCCTTCTCCATCACAGCTTGTTGGGCAGGTGTAAGAGGCTTTGATGAAATGTTACATATCAAAGAGGGTACAGTTTCTTCCTGTTCCTTGTACCCCTCCGAACCGATGTAGCCACATTGCCTTGAATAGGACCTCTTATTCCGCGCGGTCTGTCCATGCTGCTTGCTTCTTCTAAAAAATCCTGGTTATTTTGACCTCCTCGTTGGCTAGATGTTGATCTATCAGATTGTTCATCTGTGCCAGATGACGCCTGGTTGTTGCGATCATAATATCTTCTAGTGCGGTTTCGTACAACTTTTCTTTCCTCTGCCCATGTGTACACCCGATTTAACACATAGTCTTTTGTGTCCCTCTCAAATTTCCTGAGCTTATTCTGTAAGAGGGATAACTTGACCTTATCCATGGTATTTGATAATTCACTGTTTGTCTTCGTATACACATCTGCGGTGCTGTTGCATTTAAATTCCTCATCGCAATGTTTTAAGTCCTCTTTGAGTGCATCAATAGCCAATTGTAGGTGTTGCACGGTTAGATACATAAGGTCGATGGAATAACTGTTGCTGAGAGCGTACCAGCGTTCTTTATACTTATTATCATCTGGTAGCAATATCGGTTGAAGGGTGCTCCTGAGGCCCCTTGGGATTCGTGCCGCTTTAATATATTCTGTCAGTGTAGTGGCGTGGGACATAAGGTTCGCTTCTTTTCTTTTAAGCTGCTCCAACCTCCGTGTAAAGTTAATCGGAGCTTCATCCTTTGCCTTGTCCCATTTCAAGCCAGCCGTTTCTGCTTGTTTTAATATGTTGAGTTTGTCAGTTTCCGTAAAACAGAATAATTCAGCCCGGTTCTCCGTGCTCCTGGCGATCTCCTCGAATGACATTATAGTCAAAAATATATTCTCAAATAATCGTGGCAAAAATGAGAGATAAACAGTCACTTATAATAAAGATCTAGCCACTTGTTTTAACTTAGAATCCCACCTATAGCTCGGATATGGGAACTCTCAATCCCATTAGAATGCCATGTACCAATTAATGATCCGGCTGTTTCATAAAATATACATTTTTATTCTTTAAATCTTTAAAAGCATACATAAATCCGCTCCTTTTCCGGCGTCTATGCAATCATGAAAACATTATACTGGGATACTTAAGTTTAGTTGCGGCGGATCGCCGTTCAGCAGCAATGTCCACAGACCCTCTCGGTCTTAATCCCCACAGGGTTTCCTTGGAAGTACGCCAGGAGCCCGGGCTAAGCGCACGTCAGACAGCGACGTTTCGAGACAGTGTTGCCTCTTTCTCAAACATGCGCACAACTATGCAGCCCTCCCTTATACACCCTGCCATGTGCCCAAACAGCAGTTTACACCTGTATATAGGGTATTGCCGAACTTGGAGGAAACTGTGTAAGAAAATTTGGGATGCTTTTTTCTAGGATTCTTTGTAAAAATTAAACATGTTCAGCTAAAATTGCAGATTGCTAGAATTTTTATTTTTTTTTATTTTCACAGCCTAACACTACAAAAATTTGTCAAACATCTGAGTGGTCGATATACTCACTACACCCCGGAATATATTCCTTAAGGGGTGTAGTTTCCAAAATGTTTTTTTTAGGGGTGTTTATTAAGTTTTAGCACCCTAGGGTGTCCGCAAACCTGAAATGGCGCTTTCATAAAATCGTGATGAAAAGGAAACCCCAGAGTCCGGTAGGTGCTCCTCCAAATCTGTGGCTTGTGATTGAGCCAAATAACGCCTTAGGGCCACATATGAGATATCTCTGAAAACAGCAGATTCTGGGGAATCCATATTAAGTTGCATTTCCCTGATCACATCTACAGTGTTCTTGTGAATATTGGATAAAAATTGAAAGCGCAAAAAAAGTTACATTTTACCTCAACTTTGCTTTAATTCCTGTGAAACACCTAATGAGTTAATAAACTTTCTAAATGCTGTTTTGAATACTTTAAGGGGTGTAGTTTCTTAGATGAAGTCCTTCATGGGGGTATCTACTATACAGGCCAATCAAAGCCACGTCAGAACTGAACTGGTCCCTAAGAAATGTGTATTGCAAATTTTCTTGAAAATGTGAAAATTACTACTAAATTTCTAAGCCCCTTAATGTCATAAAAAAAGACATTACACCTATGGTTGCTGCTAGTTATAAACTATTTTGAGTGGAATAACTTACATACAGAAATTTTTGAAGTTTGAAATTGGTACATTTTTCAAATTTTTCACAATACTTTGATATTTTTCACAAATAAACAAAGACTTTTTGGACCAAAATTTCTTACTATCTTAAAGCGCAATGTGTCACGAAAAAACAGTCTCTTCATCACATGGATAGGTAAAAGTGTCAAAAAGTTATTCTCACAGAAGGTGACACATGTCAGATTTAAAAAATGGGACTCTGTCAGAAAGGCCAAAACTGGCTTTGGGGGTAAGAGGTTAAAAACTGGAAAACTCCTTTGAAGGGATTTTGCCATCACAGGCAATGATGGCCTATTAGGATATGCCATTAATGTCCAACAGGTGCGAGCCCCGGAAACCCCCATTCTAAATGGAGGAGTGACCATGCTAGCGCATTTCAGTGGGAGTTTCGAGTACAGCCAAGCAAAGTTGATGAAGAAAAAACCCCTTTAAACAGAAGCCAGAAAGGTGATTTGTACTTGACCCTACAGAGGTAGCTGTCAGTCACTTATCAAGACAACCTACTTGATTACTAAATCCAGAAAGAGCAGAGATAATGAATAAATGACTAGCTATGTTAGAACATATCTAACAAGTTGATATTTTCTCAGCTCCTCCTGCTCCATTACATGCTGTCTGCAGATTGGACAGCATTTGAATGTGACAGGTTTTACTTAAAGGAGTTTTCCAAGCCTTTTAACCCAAATTAACCCTATGGACTATCTTGTTGGCCCCTCCCCCCCCCCCCCTTCAATTAGCTGAAAAAAACTACCAAGATACAACTCAATTATTTTGTTTTATGAATAGTTTTTTGAATCTGCATTTCTAAGTTTAGAACCTTAACCCACCTAGAGGTATGGGTATGTCCTGGTGGTGATAAGGACCTGTGTAGCGGGATCGCATTGCTAATTGTAGCTAACACTCGCGCTTTTTAACCCCTTAGACACCACGGCAAAGATGGACGCTGCGTCTAAATCAATGAGAAATGGTGCCGCGCAAAATCGCGGGCTCCTGATCGGTGAACATGGCAGCTGGAAGCCTTGTGAAGGCTTCCATTGCCGCCAAGTTTTTTGTTTTACTACTTCCTGCTCCAGACAGGAAGTAGTAAAACCACCATTTTTGTGCACCCTAAATGATCACGCCCCCTAATGGTGAAGCACCCTAAGGGGACTCAAAGTTAAAAAAAAAAATGTTTTAAAGTGTAAAAAAATGTTTAAAAAATTAAAAGTTCAAATCACCCACCTTTTACCATTTTACAAATAAAAAAAAAGCTACACATATTTGGTATCGCTGTGTCCGAAAAAGTCCAATCTATTATAATACAGTATAACATCATTTATCTCGTACGCTGAACACTGTAGAAGGAAAAAAATTCCAAATGCCAAAATTGCAGTTTTTTGGTCATTTCACGTCCCCTAAATATTGGAATAAATGTAATCAGAAAAGTTGCATGTATTCCAAACTTGTAGCAATAAAAAGTACACTTCAGCCTGCAAAAAAATGCTGTGTCACTTAAGTCCATAGGTATTAGTGCAAAAAATTTATTGGTCGCAGAAAATGGCGCGGCCGCGCAAATTTAAAAAATAGAAGATGTTTGGAATTTTTTACGGCACCAAAACATAACAAAAACCCTACATGTTTGGTATTGCCGGATTTGTATCAACCTGTAGAATACAGATAACTGTCACGTATTCTAACCAGGATGGCTAGAAACATCTGGGTATGGCGGATCCTCTGGGCCCACCGCAGATGGTAACACACGCGGTGGGTAGCCGAAGTGCAGGTCTGGATAGCCGGTGCTGGGACGGAGAACAGGGTACCGCAGGTGTAGCCAGTAGACGTATGGCACAGTCCCAGGATGTTAGCAGACTTGGTATGACGCCAGGTATCAACAGGTGATTAGCAGACAGGTGCAACGGCAGGAGTTCAGCAGGAACTGGTAAACGTACAGGATAAACGGATAGGTTACAGCAGCCAAGGGGTCAAGCTCTATGCAGGAGCAAACACAACAACGAACTGACCAGGAGCACAGGGAGGAAGTTCCTTATGAAGGCAGAGGTCACTGGGCTGGACATAGGAACACTGACTCTTCAAATACAGTGCAGTGCAGCGCGTGTGCCCCTAGAGGACGCCAGGGAGCTGGAGGAAGCAATGGAGACTCAAACCTGCCAGCAGGAACAGCTGCAGGACTGGCAGGAGTCGGGACAGGTGAGAGACCAGAGCCAGGGACACCAGAGGATGCCACAGCAGCGGCTGGGACACGGGCAAGCTGACGGTCCATAGCAGGGACCACGGCGTGAACCGTGACAGTACCCCCAACCCTTAAGCCCTCTCCTCCGAGCTAGCCTACGAGGGGTAACCACCTCCTTGGTATCCCAGGAACTGTCGTCAGAGGAGGTGTCCAGAGAGTCCCGAATATCTTCTTGGATCTGGGGATCAGAAGCAGAAACAGTAGCCAAGGGGAGAGGTGGTTGGGAAACAGAGGTGTCCTTACAGACCAAAGGCTCTTCTTGCACTCGAGGTTCTTCCACCGGCACAGTGGAACAAACGGGCAGAGAAGCGGATGGGCGGGACTGCTCCAGATGGGTGGGTTTGAGGCAGTGTGAATGGTAATGCTTGCCCCATTGGACAACTTCACCCATTTTCCAATCCAGGGATGGGCAGTGAAGCTGGAACCACGGAAGCCTGAGCAGGACTGGAGTGGACGAACTTGGCAGGACATAGAAGGAAATCTTTTCCTGGTGGGAACTTCCAATTCTGAGAGACACAGGCTGGGTACGGAACTGGACTGGCTCCTTCAGGATCTCCCCGTTGATAGATGAGAAACGTAGGGGCTTCTCTAGATGGGAGACAGGCAGGCCGAACTTCTCCAGCAGAAACGGATGGATGAAGTTCTCGGAGGAGCCGGAATCCAGCAAAGCAGGAACTTCATGGGCAGCACCAGATGAAAAACGGAGAGTGACCGGAGTGGTAAGACGAGGAGCAGACACACCATTATTCAGGGTCACTTCACCAACGAAACCTAGGCACTTGGGATAACGGGGCGCAGCTGGGTGGACTGAGCAGTTCTTCAGGTAATGATGGGCGCCACCACAGTACAGGCATAGGTTTAAGCTGCGTCGACGGATGCGTTCCTCTGTGGAGAGATGAGTGCGGTTGACTTCCATAGGCTCATCTTGGGGGTACGCAGGTGCCAAGCGAGGTTGACTCGGGGTTTCAGGAACAAAGCGCCAAGGCTTGCGAGGCCGGGAGGACACTGGCTGTTGGCGAAGCTCAAGCTCCCTCTCAGCGAAATGGATGTTAATCCGGGTAGCAAGAGCGATGAGGTCGTCCAGGGTGGTAGGTAGGTCACAACCAGCCAGCTCGTCCTCGATGCGTCCATCGAGGCCCCCCCCAGAAAGCAGCAACGAGGGCCTTGTTGTTCCAAGCAAGCTTGGAGGCCAGGGTGCGTAACTGGATGGCATACTGGCCCACGGTGGAGTCGCCTTTACGGAACCGGAGCAGAGAAGATGCAGCAGATGTGTTGAGCCCAGCTAGCTCAAAGGTTTTACGGAAGACATGCAGGAACTCCTGGAGGTCCACTGTCAGCGGATCCCCTTTCTCCCAAAGAGGTGAGACCCAGGCCAAGGCTTCACCTGACAGCAGACTGATGATGAAGGCCACCTTGACACGGTCATAAGGAACTGGTGAGCCAGGACCTCAAAGTGGATTGTGCACTGATTGAGGAAGCCTCGACATGTATGGGGGTCTCCGGAATAAGGGGCAGGCAGAGGAAGGTGCAGGCTGGGACTGGACATGGCAGCAGGAGATGGAACCACTGCAGGTGTAGGTGCCAGTGCAGACACAACTTCATCCAGACGGGTGGTGATAGTCTGCAGCTTCTGGAACAACTGCTCAAGGTGGACGCCATGACAATTCACCACAGCTACGATGTCAGGCAAGGTCACTCTGGCAGGATCCATATTGTATGGTCAGTTCGTACTATCACGTTGTCTAATCGGGATGGCTAGAAACGTTTGGGTATGGCGGATCCTGTGGGCCCACCGCTGGCGCAGATGGTAACACACGCAGTGGGTAGCCGAAGTGTAGGTCTGGATAGCCGGTGCTGGAACGGAGAACAGGGCATCGCCAGTAAACATATGGCACAGTCCCAGGATTTTAGCAGACTTGGTATGACGCCAGGTATCAACAGGTGATTAGCAGACAGGTGTAACGTCAGGAGTTCAGCAGGAACTGGTAAACGTACAGGATAAACGGACAAGTTACAGCAGCAATACAGCAGCCAAGAGGTCAAGCTCTATGCAGGAGCAAACACAACAACGAACTGACCAGGAACACAGGGAGAAAGTTCCTTATGAAGGCAGAGGTCACTGGGCTGGACATAGGAACACTGACTCTTCAAATGTAGTGCAGTGCCGAACGCATGCCCCTAGAGGGAGCACAAGTGCGTACAGGACGCCAGGGAGCTGGAAGAAGCAATGGTGACTCAGATCTGCTAGCAGGAACAGCTGTAGGACTGCCAGGAATCGAGACAGATGAGAGACCAGAGCCAGGGACACCAGAGGATGCCACAGCAGCGGCGGAGACACGGGAACGCTGACGGTCCATAGCAGGGACCGCGGTGTGAACCGTGACAATAACACATCATTTTTACCGAGGATTGAATGCTGTAAAAAGTAAAACACCCGCAAACATGGCACAAGTATGTTTTCTTTCATATTTTGCCCCACTTAGAATTTTTTACAGTTTCCCAGTATATTCCCAGTATATTCTATACTACGATGAATGACCCCATTAGAAAGTACATTTTGTCCCGCAAAATAAAAGCCCTCATTTGTCTATGTAGGTGAACAAATAAAAACGTTATGGCTTTCGGAAGGCGAGGAGGAGAAAAATTAAATCTTTTTTTTCTTTGGGGACGGTGTTAGAGGAAGAGAAGCTGAGCTCTGTGACATACAGTTGAAACCAGAAGTTTACATACATGATATAAAAAGCCCTATATGCATATTTTTCTAAATATCTGACATGAAATCAGAATAAACCTTACCCATTTTAGCTCAATAAGGAACCAAAATTATTTATATATTTGCAAAATGCCAGAATAATGTGAGAGAGATAATCTAAGGCATTTTTATTTGGTTCTGCAAAGTCAAAGGTTTACATACATTTCATTAGTGTTTGGTAAAATTACCCTTAAACTGTAAATGTTTTGGATATCCTTTCACAAGCTTCTCACAATAGTTGGTAGGAATTTTGGCTCATTCCTCCTGACAGAACTGGTGTAACTGAGCCATGTTTGTAGGTTGCCTTGCTTGCACCTGCCTTTTCAGCTTTGCCCATAAATTTTCAATAGGATTGAGATCAGGGCCTTGTGGTGGCCACTTCAAAACATTGACTTGGTTATCCTTAAGCCACTTTTTTAACCAGTCTGGCAGTATACTTCGGGTCATTGTCCATTTGGAAGACCCATTTCCGCCCAAGCTTTAACTTCCTGGCTGATTTCTTGAGATGTTGCTTCAGTATTGCCACATAATCTTCTTTCCTCATGATGCCATCTATTTTATGAAGTGCACCAGTCCTTATTGCAGCAAAACAACTGCACAACATGATGCTGCCATCCCCATGTTTCACAGTTGGGATGGTGTTTTTAGGCTTCCAAGCTTCTCCCTCTTTCTTCCAAACGTAACAATGGTCATTATGGCCAAACAGTTAAATTTTAGTTTTGTGGTCTGACAAAACTAAAATTTAACTGTTTGGCCTGTTTGGAGACCACAGGACATGTCTCCAAAAATGTAGGTCCTTGTTTCTGTGTGCATTTGCAATCATTAACCCCTTCAGGACCTGGGGGGGGGGGGGGGAGTGTTTGTGACACGTTTGTTTTTCCCTCGCCCTCTGACAGCCCTACCTATTTTATTTTTCCACCTACATAGACACATGAGGGCTTTTATTTTGCGGGACCAGATGTACTTTCTAATGGTGTTATTCACTCGACTATAGAATATACTGGGAAACCGCAAAAAAATTCCACGCGGGACAAAGTGTGAAAAAAAAAACGTATTTTCGCCATGTTTCTGGGTGATTTGCTTTACGGCGTTCAATCTTCGGTAAACATAATGTGTTATCTGTATTCTACAGGTTGTTACGCATCCGGCAATACAAAACATGTAGGGTTTCCGTTATGTTTTGGTACCGTAAAAAAATTCCAAACATAATCTATATTTGACATTTGCACCGCGGCATCAGTTTGTGCGACCAATAACTTTTTTGTACTAACACCTACGGACGTCAGTGAGGGTGCATTTTTTGCGGGCTGAAGTGTACTTTTTATCGCTAGTAGTTTAGAATGCATGCGACTTTTTTGATCATTTTTATTCCATTTTTTAAGTGACATAAAATGACCAAAAAAACGCAATTTTGGCGTTTGGATTTTTTTCTCTTCTACGGTGTTCAGCGTACGGGATAAATGATGTTATATTTTTATAGATCAGACTTTTTCGGACACGGTGATACCAAATATGTGTAACTTTTTATTATTTTAATGATTTTATTTGTAAAATGGGGAAAGGGGAGTGATTTGAACTTTTAATACTTTTTTTTTGTACTTTAAAACTTTATTTTTTTTTTTTTTTACTGTAACATTTAGTCCCCCTATGGTGCTTGACCCCACTAGGGGGCGCGATTGTTAATACAACCTAATGCATTGCATAGGCAATGCATTAGGGTGTACAAAGATGGCTGTTTCCCCACTTCCTGTCTGCGGACGGAAGTGGGGCAAACCGGCCAGGGTAAGTGACGGGAGCCTTCACAGGGCTCCCCACCACCATGCCCGGATTAGACCGTACCGATCGGTGTGCGGCACCGATCGCCGTTCATTCAGACGCCGTGGCCATCTTTGCCGCGGTGTCTGATGGGTAAAACAGCGCCAGCGCGCTGAGCCACCCGCCGGCGCTGTTACTGCCGGGTGTTAGCGGCGATTTGCCGCTAACACCCGGCGGCTGCGGGGGGGTCGCGGAGCGATCCCCCTGCAAAGCCCCTTAGCGGCCCTGGGACGTACTCATACGCCCAGGGTCGTGAAGGGGTTAATCTGGTTTTTATATGTTTGTTTTAGATTAATGGCTTCTTCCTGGCAGAGTGGCCTTTTAGCCCATGTTGATACAATACTCGTTTCACTGTGGATAATCATACACTCTTAACAGCTTTTGCCAGCATCTTCAGGTCTTTTGCTTTTGTTCTTGGGTTGATATGCACATGTCTGACCAAAGCATGTTGATCTCTGAGACACAGAACCCGTCTCCTTCCTGAGGGGTATGATGACTGGACATTCCCATCTTGTTTGTACTTGCGTATAATTGTTTGTACAGATGAATGAGACAGCTTCAGGTATCTGGAAATTGATTCAGACTTGTGCAAGTCCACAATTCTCTTCCTGACACCTTGGCTGATTTCTTTTGACTTTCCCATGATGTTACACACACAAGCAGTGTGTTTCTGGTGTGCTGTAAAATACACCCACAGGTGTGTATCTAATTAAGTCAGATGTGGCCAATAAACTTATCAGAAGCTTCCAAAGACATGACATGATCATATGGGCTGTCCCAAATTGTTTAAATGCATAGTAATCCTACTGTATATAAACTTTTGACTTTGCAGAAAGCAATAAAAATGCCTTAAAAAATTCTCTATCCCTCATTATTCTGGCATTTGGCAAATATAAATAATTTTCGTAATCCTAATTGACCTAAAACGGGTAAGGTTTATTCAAATTTCATGTCAGATAGTGAGAAAAATATGCATATTTGTCTTTTTATATAGTGTATGTAAACTTCTGGCTTCAACTGTATAGATTTACAGGCAGTCCCCGACTTACACCGTTCTGACTTACAGTTGTCCCCTAGTTACAAACAGAGACTAATGGGGCATGCTGGCACTTGTAGTTCTATGTTCCATAGGAGATAGTAGTTGTGGAACAACAAGTGCCAGCATGCCACAGTGGCACATGAGGTGAAAATGAGGTGAAACAAACAAATGTAAAAACCCTTCCCTGCACTATCCAAAACAAAAAAAAATAATATTTTTTTGCTGGGGTTACATTTAATAAATATACCTGTTCCGACTTACATACAAATTCAACTTAAGAACAAACCTACGCTCCCTATCCCGTTCGTAACCCGGGATCTGCCTGTATATGATTTGAAGTAGGATATTCAGGTCACTGATACCATTAGGGCATGTTCCCACTGCACGGTTTTTTGGCCGTTTTTTTAGCCGGTTTGCGGTTTTTCAGACCGCCTGAAAATCCGGCCAAAAATGAGCACAATTGTGCTCTATGGAAAACCCGTGCAGCAGTCCCCACTGCACGGGTTTTCCGTCGGGCGGTTTTGCCGCCGACGGTCCGGCGGCAAAACATTGAGCAAGCACATTCTTCCGTCCGGTTTTCGGATGGAATCTGTGCTTCTCAATGGGAGGGGGGAGGGCTTCTCCGCTCATCGCGGAGAAACCCCCCTCCCCCCCCCCTCCGTGCGGTCGTGGGGACGGGCGCAAAACAGGACAAATACCGGCCGGCAAACCGGTCGGTATTTGTCCTATGCCGTGGGGATGCGCCCTTAGAGATCAGTACAGAGCAGAAATGCTTTATACTAGTCTACAAGTCAACTATTAATCACCATGCCTGACACTGCCTACAATGCATTGTAGGACATGGTGACATCACAGACAGCCTGGGAAATGTTTCTTTCACTTCCCAGGCTGTCTGGTAGGAGACCAACAGCAGCGCTGAGCACCGCTACTGTGCCTATTACAGGCAGAAGGAGCTCACTCCTCCTGTCTGTACCTTAGCTATCATGATTATGATATCACCGCGAGAGACCAGCGGCATGAGACCAGCTGTAATATACCGCTAGTCCCATGTTGCGATTGTGGGGGCTCGATTGTAAGCAGCACTATCTCCAGGACATACCCATATGTCCATTTGTGGGAACGCACTTCCCGCTAGGACGTATGGGTACGTACGTCGGGAAGTGGTGGAATCATTAGCTGTTGAGTATAAATCAAGTTTTATTGGACAATCCTCCCAATGATATGTTTTGTTTTCAAAATGTAAAGATTCAAAATGCACTATTCCAAATTTTTAGGCACAGCAGAGTTGAAAACATTTTATAGGTTGTAAAGAACTGAAAATGGTCATTTTTGGAACTTTCAGCATTAAGAGGTCACATTTACTAAAATCAAAAACTGTTTCTATCAAAAACATTCTAACAGACCAAGTTACATGTCAACATAGGACCCCTTCTTTCATATAATATTATATAGGTAATATCACATTCTTGCATCCAATGAACTTGTGAGTTTTTTTGAGAGTTTCTGCTTGAATTTCTTTGCTAGATTTCAAAATAGCCTCTCTGAGCTGCTACTTTGGTGTGACCTGCCTCACACCCTCATAAACCTTTGGCTTGAGGATACTCCAAAGATTCTCATTTAGGTTGAGTTCTGGGGAGGAGGGGTAGCCACACTGTGAGTTTTTCTTCTTTTATGCCCACAGTGACATGATTGTGCCTGGCACGCCCCCTGCTTTTGGTTCTGGTCGCCGGCCACGGTCGGTACGACGTAAACCATGGTTTTTAACGTAATACCTTGTATTCTTATTCACTAGTGTGAACTGGTCCTTCTTTCCCTGTAGGTAATTGATTCCTGGCCAACGCCCGTGGCCAGGAATCCTGCAGTACTCTTTCAGTTAACCAGTGTTCCTCCTTGGTTGACAGCCTTGTTTCCCTATCTAGTTTTGTGTTTCTTCCACCAATCACCTCTGCTCTGTTTCTCCTCCCTTCCCTATTTATAGCCACCACTTCCTTCCCTCATTGCTTGCTATAGGTTATTCCCCTGTAGTTCGCCTTATGCTCTTCTGTGGTTTCTGTGCTCTACTGACCTTTCGCTTTGGACCCCGGTTATCCTCTTTTGTCTCACGTCTCTGTA
Source organism: Phyllomedusa bahiana (assembly GCA_025379985.1). Lineage (NCBI taxonomy): Eukaryota > Metazoa > Chordata > Amphibia > Anura > Hylidae > Phyllomedusa > Phyllomedusa bahiana. The sequence goes on from JAODAL010025203.1 coordinate 26,540, forward strand.
CCTCTCTGCCCGTACTGTTGCTGACTTCGGACCGCCCGACTACGCTTATTGTTCTGTGTCTGTTTGTCCTGTCTGTGTCGCACCTATATCCGTGCAGCTATCAGTCTTCCGGTTGGGGCCGGCCTATTAAGGAGTCGGGTTCCCCAAAAGGCAGGGACAGGGGCTGGGAACAGAGTCGGGGTCCACTTGTCTGTGTGTGTGTCCCTGACCGGTCCCTGACACACAGCAGCTGTGGGCATTACAGGTTTGCGGACACCTTAAGATGCTAAAACTTAATAAACACCTCTAAAAAGACCCCATATTGGAAACAATCCTCCCTAAGGAATATATCCAGGGGTGCAGTGAGTATATCGACCCCATTTCACACATTTTTTTTTTTTAGCATTAGGCTATGAAAATTAAAAAATTATTTTTTTCCAACAATCTGCAATTTTAGCTTAAAATTTTAATTTTTTTCAATGAATCCTGGAAACAAAGCACCCAAATCTTGTTATGCAATTTCTTCCAAGTTCGGCAATACCCTATATATGGGTGTAAACTTCTGTTTGGGTGCATGGCAGGGCGTACAAGGGAGGGAGCGCTACTTGGCTTTTGGAACGCCGATTTTGATGGGTGTCAGGTTTCATTTACAAAGCCCACAAAGTACTAGAACAGGTGAAACCATCCAGAAGTCGCCCCATTTTGGATTCAACACCCCTCATGGATCTCATCTAGGGGTGTATTGTGCATTTTAGGCGCACGGGTGTTCCATAGTTTTTTTAGGCATGGCACTGGACCATGAAAATGGGGGGGAAAAAACACAATTCTGTCATTGTTTTTTGGGCTTTAATTTTACAGCCTTCGCCAAATGTTATAAGTGACATCATAACTTTGCTATGGGGGTCAGTACAATTACAACTATATAAATTTTATATTGCTTTTTATGTTTTATTACTTTTACACAACAGAAATGGGTTAATAAAAAACTGCGCTTTTATGTCATCATAGTCTGAGAGCCATAACTTTTTTATTTTGCTGTGTATGGTCTTGTTTTTTGCGGAATGAGTTGATGTTTTTATTGGTACCATTATGGGGTTCATATGACTCTTTGATCACTTTTTATTAAGGTTTTTGTGAAGCATTTTGAACAAAATACAGCAATCCTGGTAGTGTTTTTTATTTTTTACAGTGGTCACCGTGCGGTATAAGGGCATGTCCCCACGGCAAGGGTTTTCGGCCGGTTTTTCAGCCGGTTTGCGGTTTTTCAGACCGCCTGAAAAACCGGCCGAAAATGAGCACAGTTGTGCTCTATGCAAAACCTGTGCAGCAGTCCCACCCGCACAGGTTTTGCCGTCGGACGCACAATCTTCTGTCCGGTTTCCCGACGGAAGATGTGCTTCTCAATGGGAGGGGGGAGGGCTGATCTCCGCTCACCGCGGAGAAACGCCATCCCCCCCGCGGCCGTGGGGACGGGCGCAAAACAGGACAAATACCGGCCGGCAAACCGGCCGGTATTTGTCCTGTGCCGTGTAAACGCGCCCTAAATGACAAACTCGTTTACTCAGTTGGTCAATGCAATTATAGTGATACCCAATTTGTACATTTTTTAGGTTTTACTGCTTTTACACAATAAAAACACTTTTATTCAAACAGGAAAACAAGTCTTTGCATCGTGACAGTCTGAGAGCCATAATTTTTTTATTTTTCTGTGTACGGAGATGAGTAGGGATTTTTATCGTTTTTAAATCCATTTTTGGGAAGACAGGGTAAAGAAAATATTGCAATCCCCTAGTAGTGTTTTTTTTTTTAACAGCGCTGACGGTGCAGTATCCATGACAAGTTAGGTTTATTCTGTGGGTCGATACGATTACAGCAATACCCAATGTACATAGTTTTTATTTTTTTTTAGGTTGAAGTGCTATATAAAAAAAGTGTTTTTATTGTGTAAAACAATATGCATCGCTATCTTCTGAGAGCCATAACTTTTTTTATTTTTCAGTAACAAGCTGTGAACAGCTTTTTTTTTTGGATGGACGACATTTTAAAAGGCACACTTTGGTGTTTATATAGCTTTTTACCTTTTTATTTCCCTTTTATTTTTCTGCAGGATGAACAAAAATCGCAATTATGTGATTGTTTATTTAGTTTATTTTTTACGGTGTTCACCGTGCGGGTTAATTAATATGACAGATTTATAGGGTAGGTCGTTATGCATGCGGCGATACCAAATATGGGGACTTTATTTACTTTGATTTTTACGGGCGATTGGCGTTTGTAAAGGGGAAAAGGGCGGTGTACATGTTTTATTTTATTTTTCGTGTTTTACTGTTTTTACTTTTTTTTTTCACCTTTGTTTTACTTTTCCCCATAGGGAAAATAATTTTTATAATAGACATCAATACAGAGCTTATTGCTGAGTATTGGTCTCTAGGGCCAACATCACTCACAAGCTTTTAAGGCCCGGGGGAATGGCCTAGCCAATTAACCCTTTTAAAAAATCTTTGGGGGGAAACTGAAACTCAATTTTGGCCCACGACACCCCCGAAAACGGAAAGATCGGGGAGAAGATCGTGGGGAAAGGGGGGCCAAAAAAACTGCTCCAGGGGTGAAAAACTACAGAAACGTTTTGACCCGTAAAAAAAGGTTGTTTTTAACCAAAAATATTTAATTTCCTGTTTTTTCTGTTGTTTCAAATACTTATTTCTTTTGCAAAAAAAATCAAATTAATTATTTAAATATTTCAGATTTTTTTTTTCAGATTCTGTCTGTCACAGTTTAATTGTACCAACTATAAAAATTACACACCTCTCCATTCTTTGTAGGTGTAAAAACTTGCAAAATGCCAGTGTATAAAATATTTTTTTTTCCCCCGATTTGTAGGTGTAAATGCCCTTTTAAAAGATAGTTTAAATGCCCCCTTTGATTGGTATAAATAAAACCTTTAGATGGCCAAATGTCCCCTTTTAGATAAAATACACCCTCCCTGTAGTAGGTTCCCACCCGGGGTATCCAAAACCTTAATTACACAGATTTGGGATATCCGCCCTTGGAACAGGAGCCACACCAGCTTTTACAGGAATCACGGAGAACATTGCGCCGAAGCATGATCTGAGGGCCCAGGGGGGGACCGCAGCCCCAATTAATAAAAAGGGGAAGCGACGGCCCCCAAAGGGACAGACTTGGGCGCCCCCTCAACCCAGGGATGCTGGCGTGTGAGTAACCCAGGGCAAGTGCCAGAGGGTTCTCGGGGCCCCCAAAGGGCACGTCGTTTGAATTTTATCGCTCCCCCCAATTCAAAACGCTTATATCTGTTTTCTCAAATTTTCTGAAGCCTCTAAGGAGTTAAGCTGGGGGGAAAAAAAACCCTGAAAATGCTAAATCACAGGGGAAATTAAAAGGGAACCCTTTTTTTTGAAATTTTAAAAAAATTTTGGGGGCTTTTTTTCGGGTTTTAATTTTTTTTTTTTGGATAACCCTTTTTGAAATACTTAAAGCTCTTCCACCTGGTGTCATCTTTGGTAGATCCTGGAACAAAGGATGCTTTAGGCATTTGTATACATGATACATGTATGGACAAAATTGTTGGTACTCTTCCATTAAAAAAAAGAAAAACCACAAGGGGTCCCCAAAAATTAAAAACGAACAAAAATTTAATTTCACTAAAAATAAAACAAATTTAAAATCCCCCCATTGCTTTTGAATTGGGGTTAAAAACCAAAAATTGAATAAAAAAAAAATTTTTAATAAAACTGGCCTGGCCCAAAAATGATGTCCCCCTTTAAAAAAGCCCTGAAAATAATTTGACCAAAAGACAAAACAAAACAGAGGTGGCCCCAGAAAATTCAAATCACTGTGCCCTTTAAACTTGTAATCAGTCACCCCCTTCCCAATTAAAAACCCCTTAAGGCCCAAAACCCTTTTTTTTTTAAAACTGACGTGTCTTTTTTACCTGAGAAAAAATTTTTTAAGGGTTTTAACATTTCCATGTATTTTAAAATTGGGTTTTTCTCATGACATATTTTTTTTAAAAAACCCTTTCCCCGACATTGAACGTCCCTTAAAGTACTAGGGGAATTGACTTTGTGAAAAAATGGACATACAGGTATTTGCTGGACTTGGCATCACAAAAAAGGGACCTTTTTGTGTTTTAAACACCCTTCCCCCAAAAGTTTAAACACCCGTGACTACTAATACTTACCTTAAAAGGGGGATTCTAACAAAGACTTGGGGCTGTGGGGGTGACATCACTGTGCCCACTATGCAAGTAATTGACAATAAATTTTTTAGATTCCCGACCCAATGGAAAAAACAGCATTTAAAGCTTGTACTGTTCTCCTTTTTAAACATTAATCTAAAGACCGAACAAGTTTCCTAGGGGGAAAAAAAAAAAAAAAAAAATGTGTAAAAACAGTAAAACAAAAAAAATAACGCATATTTGGTATCCCCGCATACGTAACGACCTACTCTATAAATCTTTCATGTTATTTAACTTGCACGGTGAACGACTAAAAAAAAAAAAAACCAGTCACAAAAAAAGCTTTTTTAAAATTATTTTCATTCACCCCTGGGGGCCATAAAAGGAAAAAAAAGTCACAAAAAACCCCAAAAGTGGTACCAAAAAAACTTCAATTAAATTCTGAAAAAAGATGATAGTGATGCATAAATATTGTTTTTTCACATTTAAAAAAACTTTTTTTTTTAAAAAACTTCCAAAAAAAGAAAACTATATAAATTTATTATTGGCCCTAATCCCTATCACCCTATATTTTTCCCTGGTACGCACAAAAAATGTTTTAGTGCACTGGGAAAAAAGAAAACAGAGGACAAGGGACACCTCGCTTTAAAACGTGAGGGTTTAAAAAGCATTTAAAGGGGGGGGACAACAAAAAACCCCCAACTTTTGTGATTGTACAGATTTTACAAAAATCAAAAAGATGGCACAAAAAATAGGTCCGGGGCACCCCTTTCCGTAAAAAAATTTCCCCCCCCCCCCCAGGGAAATTTACCGGCACTTTAACTGGTTTTTGCTGGGTTAAAAATAGTAACCTGTTTTTCAAACCGAAATTTTTTGGATGAGGAAAAAAAAAAGGTTTTATATTAAAATTTTTAAAGGCCCCCAGTAAAATGCGTTAAAAATAAAAAAAAGCTGCCTTTGGGTTGCAAATATTTTTCTTCACCAAAAGCTTCCAAAAAAAAAATTTTTTAAAAAAAGGGTCAAAAATCCTTTTTTCCCCCCAAAAAAGGAAACCAAAAAAAAATATAAAACCCAAAAAAATAAAAAAACACTACCGGGGTTGCTGTAATTTTGGGTTTAAAACACCTTTATAAAAAAATTTATCCAAAGCATCATAAAAACTCCAAAAATGGTACCAAAAACATGTCAACCCCCAAACCACAAAAAACAAGCCCTTAAACACTCCATAAAACAAAAATAAAAAAAAAGTTGTGGGTATCAGACAGGGGCCAAAAAAAAAACACAATTTTTTTATACCAAAAATGTCAAAAGTGTAATAAAAACATAAAAATAAAAAATTAAAAAGAAAAAATTTAAAATCATTGTAAATTTTACGAACCGGGATAGAAAGTTTTTCCCTTTTATCAAATGCCCAAAACCCCGGCAAACGCTGAAAAATTGAAAAACCCAAAAAAAAATGGGGAGGGTTTCGTTCCCTCCCCCCCCTTTTTTGGGCCCCCCTTTTTCTGGTACTTTAGGGGGTTTGAAAAACACATTTCACCCCAACAAAATCTGTTTTCCAAAAAGCGTTTCCCCCTTTACGTTTATGCCATGGCCCAAAAACAGTTTACATTCAACATAAGGGTATTGTCGAAACCTCAAACAAATTGGGGTCTTTTCCCAGGTTTCCCTTTGTAAAAAGAAAAAATTTTCAGCTAAAATTGCAATTTAATGAAAAAAAAAATTTTTTTTTTCCGCATAACGCAAAAAAAAAATGTGAAACCCGGGGGGTTGATATACCCCCCTAATACCCCCCTGATATACCCCCAAATGTGTAATTTCCCAATATGGATTTTTTGGGGGATTTTTTAAAAAGGGTCGGAAGTATGGATATCGGGACCACCGCAACGAGGGCTAAGCCACCCGGGGGAGCGAATCTAAGTGGGGCTGGGTTTTCCCCCGAGCCCCCGAAAGCAAATGACTTGCTGCGGCGGGAGTCACCAGGTCGCTACCCCCCCCGACGTGACTTTTTTGCGGAGCAGCCGGGGGTACAGGGCAGAATCGTCAGGCAGGCTGTGGGCGGGGACAGCAAAGGCGGGGCAGCACCTGGTTTGTAGTCTGAACAGGGAAAGGTCAGGGGAGGCGCAGATTTGGTTTAGGACAGGGAAAGAACGACAACCTAAACAAAAAGGGGACCACTTTGCCCCCAATCCAAGTTTTGTAAGGGGGCCCTTCCAGCCCGGAAATCAGAATCAATTAGGGTAGCAGGATCGATTGGGAACAATATTTTTTCTCAGAACAAATTCAGAACTCCACAAAAGTTCCCGTTGTTTTACATATTTACAATTTTTTTGTGTCATATCCAGGGTCGCCTTACAGGGAGTACAACCCATACACCTGTACGGGGCCCGGCTTCAAGGAGGCCCCCTTATTTCATACTACATAAGAGAGCACGGCGCAGCAGGGCTGCAGGGAGGGGGCCCGTGCTCCCAGCCACAGCGGTGCTCCGCCTCTTACATTTTTAAATTACTTACATCAACCTGTGCCGCGCCGCCGGAGCCGGGGCCCCCCTCCCTGGGTGTGAAAAAAACTAAAACCGTAGGCCCTCAGGGAATTTTAAATTGTTCTGCATCCTCCGCGGCACCCACAGGGGGAGGGCGGCGGGGAAACAGGGGAAGGGGGGCCCCGGGGCCCGGCGGCGGGGGCACAGGCATGATGTAAGTACTTTTAAAAAATGAAAGGGAGGCGGGTGCTGCCTTTGGTTTGGACCGGGGGCCCCCCCCCTGGGGCCCCTGAAAACAGGGCCCCTACAGCCCCCCCTCATTCTAGCCCCTACAGTGGGGGGCCCCCCCCTCTCCCCCCCCAAACAGCACCAGAAAGCGGGGCCCCCCTCCCCAAAACCCAACAGCAGCAGGGGGGGCCCCCCCCCCCCCCCCCACCTAACAGAAAACGGGGAATCCCCTCCCCCAAAGGCCAGCACCCGGGGGGCACCTCCCCCCCCCAAACCCCAGGGGCCCCCCCCCCTCCCACGCAACAGCAGCGAGGGCCCCACCTCTCCCAACAGTGCCAGCAGTGGGGGCCCCGCCTTTCCCAACCAGCAGCAGTGGGGGCCCCCCTCTTCCAAAAAAACAGCAGCGCAGGGGGGGGGCCCCCCTCTCCCACCCAACAGCAGCAGCAGGGGGGGCCCCCTTTTAACCCAGCGAGGGGGGGCCCCTCTTCCAAACCCAACGGGCAGGGGGGCCCCCTTCCCCCAAACCCCACAGCAGCCCTACAGTGTGTCCCACTTCTCCCACCCATCATAATTTTGGGGGGGGCCCCTTCCCCCCCCCTTGGCCCTGTGGGGGAGAAGGGGGGGGCCCTCTCTCCCCAAAAGGGGCCCCGCTGCTGTCCCTTTTTGGTTGACAGGGGTTTGGGGGGGGCCCTCTCTCACCCCCCAGGGCCCTTTTTTTTGACCCCAATAAATTGTATAAAAACAATGCTTTTAGACCTGTAAAAATAATTGAGTTTCCCTAGGGGTGAGGTTTGAAGGTATTTCTTTGGGCCCGTTTTTGCATAAAGAGCTGTATGGGGCATAACGCTTTTTAGTTGCTTTCTCGGACCAACAGGACAGATCCAGGGGAGGGATTAACAATTAGCATGACTTTTATACTGCGGGCTATGAGGAAGACGCAGCCTTTTCAATAAGATCGCCGCTGTGTGTTTGCCCGGGGCCTGTCTTGCGGATGTGCTCTCCCCCCCGAATTCCCATGTCGATTTTTTTTGAAAGCGGACCCGACGGGCGGGGGCAGACATGCAGCAGCGATCTCCATGTAACGCCGCGCGTTTTCCCATAGCCCCAGTGTAAACTTACTGCTAATTGTTAATCCATCTCTGGGTCCGCCCTGTGGGCCCCCCCGGAAAACGCATCAAAAAGTTTTCAACAAAATGGGAAAATTAATGAGGACATAAAGGGGGGGGCCCACAACAGTAAAAAAAAAATGGGTGGTGCCTGGGAAGGGGTGTTTTGGGGGGCGACAGGAAAGGGGGGCCCAGGCACTTTGGCTGTATGACCCCCAAAATTTCTATTGGCAGCCCGGGTCATATCCAAAAAAATATTTTTTTACACTGACAAGCAAAATGGTAACATTTTTTTGGGACTTTTTTGTTTTCAGGCCCATATTTCCCCATCCACTACAGTTTTGGGTTACATGAGGCTACTGTAATTTTATATACAGTATTTTACCGATCTTTACATAAATTTGATTTTCAAGTATTTACATCTGCTTAGTTCTGCAGATTTTTTCCCCTGTAATTTGTATTGTTACTGTTTTGTTTCTAAAAATCAAAATTTTAATTTTGTTTTAAATTTTGTTAGTTTTTGGTAAATCCCCCGGGGGTTTTTCCCCTTTCCTGAACCTTCTGGATCTGGATCAGATTCAAGATATTTTGCCCAAAATCTGTTTCCCAGGTCTCTTCTACACTTTCCCCAGACTAGGGAAAGGGCCCGCATGTCTGCTTGGGGCCCTTCTGGTTTCTATTGCGGACCCAGGGAGCGCTTGCTCTCTGCAGGGAAATTTGAGGTTTCCCGGGCTTTTCGCGTTTTGGGGGATTCGCATCCCAGCCAAAGGGGATCCCCCCTCCCCGGGCCATGATAGCACCTGGACGCCGTTGGCTATCTCGGGATTCAGTTGTATGAGCCCCCGGGGAGTCCGTACAGGTAAAAGTGCCCCTGTGGGGCTCGGGCCCACCCAAAGGGGCCCGAGCGGCGACAGGGGACTGGAAATAAGCCCGGGGGGGGGGAGGGATTTTAAAGTTTTTTTTTGGGGGCTGAAAAACCGCCCTTTTTCTCGAGTATATATGGTACATATATATGTCCCCAGTAAATAGCCAGGCTAGTTAAGAAAAAAAAAGGTTACCCACCCTTCCCGATCCCCTGCAGAGCTGCTGCCTTCAGAAGCCGGTGTCCGGGGAGCACCAGTGGCGAAGGGGGTGTGCCCGACACACCCCCCTGCGCCCAATTGGTGTGCATTTTTAAGGCCTCGGGAGGGCCGTTTCTACAAGGGTTTAGGGAAAAAAAAGGGACGGTAATGAACCGCCCTGTTTTTTCCCCTTGGCGCGGCGGGTTTTACAGGGTGGGGCGAAAAATTCCCGCCCTCCCAGCGGAAAGTAAACTTATTGTAGCCGGGGGCCGGGGACCGAGGGGCTTGTGCCACGGGCCGGGTGTGATCCGGGGCCCCGGGCGGTTGGGGACCCCTGCTTTAAGGTGTATAGTTTCTTAGATGGATTTAATTTAGGGAGGATCTATATAGGGGGCCCTAAAAACCAATTCAAAACTGGACTGGTCCCTAAAAAAATCTATTTTGCTAAATTTCTTGAAAATGTGAAAAATTTCTACTACATTTCTAAGCCCCTTAATGTCGTAAAAAATAAAAACATTTAAAAAATGATGCCAACCTACAGTAGACATATAACAGATGCTAATTCTAAACTATTATGTTTTAAAATGGCAAATTTTTCAAAATTTTCACAATATTTTGATATTTTTCACAATAAAAAAAGGGATTTATGGAAAAAAATTTTCTTACTAACTTACCAAAACGTGTCCAGAAAATAGTCTCTGAATAACATGGATAGAAAAATATAAAAAGTTATAAATTAAATGACGTGAGGGGGCTCGCCCGGGGGGTCAAAATTTGGGCTGCGGCGGTAAAAAGGTTAAGTTAGCTTTTTAATTTGGGGGTTTTGATAAAATTTTCCCTTTTTTATCTGTAAAAAATTTAATTAAAAATTTTTGTAAAAATTTGCCATATTCGGGGTTTTTAAAAATTTCGGGGTTTAAAACTAAATCTTTTTTTTGAACATCCTTTTTTTTTTTGGGGACTTTAAAGGGGCTTTAAAGTTTATTTAAAAATTTTTAAAATTTTTTAAAGGGAAAATTTGTAACACAGATTTTTTTATACCACGGGGGAAATAAAAGGGAACTTTTTAAACCTTGTGTTTCACGTAAATTTTTTAAATTTTCTTACTTTTGACCCCTGACCTCGGGCATTGCGCTGTCCCGTTATTTGCTGTTTTTCTTTTCCAATGCCCTGCTCCCCAATCCCATCTATTTGGGTTTTTACATTACAAACTGTCATCTGTTCACATCCCTTTTGACCCCCCACCTCCCCTGCTCCCCAGTTCTCCCCCGGGCCCCCTCGGCTGTCCCCCATGACCCGGGCCATGAAAGAGGTAAAACCCTGGGAGTCCCCTGCAGCCAAGTCCATCCTGCCTTGTGGTTGGCTCTGGTGTAGTCTGCGCCATCTCTTGTGCTGACCCTGTGGATCCACCACCTGCATACCCACAAATTACAGTACCAATAAATGCTACAGTCCATCTCCTCACATCTCTCCAAAGCTACATCTGAACCTGCACCTGTGGTAGCACCACTTTCCGCTGCCATCGCCATTCCCAGTCTGCATCTGCCATCCCATATCTTACCACAGGGGACCCCCTTTTTATAAATCACTGCCCCAAAAATTTTTTTAAAGCCCTTTGGCACAAAACCCGGTCAGAACAGCCAAGGGGCCCTTCATTGTCGGGTTTGGGTTTTGGGCCGGGGCATCACTCCTCTGGGAGTGAAGGGATAATAATAATAATAATCTTTATTTATATAGGGGCCCAAAATTCCCGCACTTTACAATTTTAGAGGGTAAAAATTAAACAAAAGACAAACTTTTTTTTTACAAGATGAGACACAAGGTTGGGGGCCCTCCCGCGAGAGCTTACAATTTTTGGGGGTGTCGGGGGGAAAACAAGGGGGGAGAAGTGCTAATTTACAAATGGCCAGCCTTGTTTCAAAAATATGGGGTGGTTTTTTTAAAAAATTGGGTGAACCTGCCCCCCTGACTGTACATCTAATACAGATAAGTCCCTGTAGTGCCCCTAGTTAGGGGACAAAAATGTGTGTGATAGAAGGTGTGGTTTCAATTATTTGGTTTTGGTAGGCCTGCCTAAAAAGATGTTTTTCAAGACCTTTTAAAACTGCAAAGGTGGGAAGTGCCTGAGGGTATGGTAGCTTTTCCCAAAGAAAGGGGTTTGCAGCCCCGTGCAAAATCTTAAAGGGAGGGGAAATAGGGGGTTGGGATGATTGTGGTCTGTAGTTTGATGTCCCCAGCTGACCCGGTGAGAGGGGGAGGGTGGTAAAGGGAAAATAAAGGAAGAGTGTAGGGGGGTGGAGCGCTGGGGGAAGCTTTATGGATGAAAGAAAATTAGTTTAGCTGTTTTTCAAAACTGGTGGGAACCCACTGCAGGACTAAAAGGGTAGGGGATTAGAAAAGGGCTGGAGAGAAAAAAAAAACCCGACTGCTGCATTCGGGACAGATTGGAAGGGGAGCTTTTGGCAGAGAGGGGACTGTTAAACAAGGAGTTACATTTGTCAAGCGAGAATGAATAAGGCAAAAATTGGGGGTTTTGATTTGTTTCGATAGGGGAAAAAAAGGACGGATTATGGAAAAGTTCTTGAGGGGCAGGTGAAAAAGGGGGGAAAGGGGATTGGATAAAAGGGTAAACGACAGTCAGAGTTTTAGAAAACCCCAAGACCCCGGGTCCTGGGGCCTAGGTGAAATAGTGGTGCCAAATCTGAAAGAAAATAGCGATGGGGTTGGTTATTAAGGGGGGAAAACAAGAAGTTCATTTTTTAGTAGGTTTGGGTTGGTGAGATAGAGAGGGGGGGGGGGGGGGGGGGGGCCAATGATGTCAGAGACAGGGGACGGGACAGTCACTGGGGGTATTGAGCAGGCAGGAGCGAGGTCTGGGGAAAGGGAGGTGAAAAATTGGGGGTTTTCACAGCAAAGAGTTGGTACGGGAAAAGCCAAATTACTAGGGTTTGGGGAAGGGGGGGCTGTATAGATTGAGAAGAGAGGTGGCCCAAAAACTGCCCCCAAAAAGGGGCCCCAAAAACAGCAAGGGGAGAGGAAAAGGGAATTTAAAAACCTGCAAATAGACATGAAGAAGGGGCCCAGAGAGGAAAGGAGAAACCAAGAGAGAGCGGTGCCCCTGGTTCCAAAATTGCACGGAGAAAAGGAGCGAAGATGGTGATAAACAGTGCAAATGGCAGAGAGATCCAGCAAAATAAAAGGTATTACCCTGAGATTTAGCAGTGGGGGAAACATTAAAACCCTTTAAAACTAGAGCATTTTCCTGTGGAGTGTGGGGTGGGGAAAACCCTGATTGTAGAGGATCGAGATTAGCGGAGAGAAGGGGGTTAAACGGGGTAGACCAAAACGTTTCCCCGAGTTTAGAGGTGGGGCAGATTAGATACCGGGCAGTAATTAGCAGCGGGAGGGGTGGGTCCAGGGGGGGCTTTTTTAGTAAAGGGGGGATAGTAACCCGTTTTAAAAGGGGGATGCGAAAATCCCCGTGGGAAAAAGAGAGAGGTTGAAGATTGCAGTAAGGGGAAGAGGGAAACTGGGGAAATAACTGGGAAGGGGGGGAGGGGAAAGGGGTCACTAGAGCGGTGGTGGGGCTGGAACTTCTTCTGTCGTTGGGTCAAAAGGGGGAGGCAACTAGGGGGATGGGCCCGGGGGGGGACAGGTTTGGGTTTTTCCTTTGGGGTTTTTTAGAAGAATGTTATGCCCGGGTACCCTTTAATTTTGTCTTTGAAAATGAGTTGGGCCCGGGCTTTAGCACAGAGGGCAGTGACCGGGGCCCGAGTTTGGGGCCCGAGAAGGGGGTGGAATGTCGGGAAAAGGCGTTTTGGGGTTTTTGTGAAAAATAATTTAGGGAGGTTGAAAATTTTTTTTTGGCGAGTGGAAGGGGAGTGTGGTAAGTCCTGGGGTGGGGAAATTTTTAGGGAGAAAGCTGAATAGCTTTTTACTTTCTCCACAGACACTCCCCACACCTGGAACAGCGCTGCAATGACGATCTGAGGGGTTTTGCTATGCTGGGGATCTTGACTTGGTTGGGGCGGTGTGTGAAATGGGGGCCAAAATGTCCCTTGGGGGAAAAGAGAGCCTTTTTATTGTAAAATTTTCCCGCCAGGTCAGGGAGGAGAGGGGGAGATTGGGTTCAGGGGAGGGCTGTATGGTGTCTGTGATTCCGAGGGGTAAAAGGAGGGGGTTTTTTTCCTGGATGAGGGGGGGGGTGTCCCCCGAGAGGGGTGCGAAATATTTAAGTAAAAGAATGAGGTTAAAGATTTGGGGAGGGCATAAGGGGAAATAGTGAGGGTTTGGAAAATTGATGAAAGAAAGACAGAAGACCCAAACAAGTGAGTTTTCCCCTCCCTTTGGGTGGGAAGTCTGTAAACTGGAGAGGCCAAGAGAAAAAGGTCATAAAAAAAACTTGGGGGCCCCAAGGGGAAAAATGGGGGCCCCTCAATGGGGAAAGTTGAAATCACCCCTGATGAGAGTGGGTATTTGTAGAGAGGAAAAAAGGGAGCCAGGGGGCAAAATGATCCAAAAACTGGGGGGGTGGGCTGGGGGGGGGTACACCCAAACCCCGACTCTGAGAGAAAATGGCCAGAAGGTTTTGAGGGTCCCCTTTAAAGGAAAGGGGGAATGAGGGAGGGTAAAAGGGGGAAGGGGCCTGTAAGTGGCAGTGTGGGGGAAAAGAAGTATGCAACTCCTCCACCCGGGTGTTCCAGGGCTGGGGGGGTGGGTGAAATGTACCCACCATTTTGAGAGCCCGCAAGGGGAAACAGGTTTAGAGTGCTGGAGCCATGTTTTGTGAGAGTAGGAGGGTTAGGGAGTGATAAAGAAAACAGGTCTGAACACAGTGAGTTTTTGCCCAAAGATTGGGGGGTTCCACAGAGCACATTTAAAAAGGGGAGAAAAAGAATTTCCGTGAATAGCAAGGAGGGTTTTTAGGGGTTTTTTTGGGGGGCAGAAAGGGGGAGGTGGGGTGAACAGTAAAGGAAGGAGGGCCGGGGGTTTGGGAGATGCCCCCTGCAAACGAGAAGGGAGGGAATGGAAAAACGACAAGTGGTTAAGTGATTTTAAAAAAAAAAAAAAACGGTGGTTGTGTGACACTATGCCACACAGAAGATTTGACAGAAGATTAACAGGAATTTTTTAAGTTCTTCTGCAATACCTCTGCTACTTCTTCTCTGCTCCGCTTCAGACAAGGTGATTTCACGGTCAGTCAATACGCCATTCAGTTTTTTTTTTTTTGCACAAAGACCTCTGAAATTTCTGGGGAAAAATGAGGGCCCCATTGGGGCCCCTTTTGGGAAGGCTTAGCTGGGCAAATCAAGGATGAGTTGGCTGGTCATGATTAGTGTTGATCAAGAAAAGTTAAGTTTGAGTCGAACATCTCGATTTTCTCGAACATTTTACTATATGTAAGTAAATGTAAATGTTCAAGTAAATGTTCGAGTTCGACATGGCATTTGACACACCATTTTGATAGTTGTCAGCGCCTTTCTGTACCTTTGGCAGCCATTGAATCAGTCAGAGCACAGAAAGGGGTTTAAAAATTTATCCCCTGGTTTTTAGGGCTCTATTGTCTTCTAAAAACACTTTACCTGTTTTTTTTAATTTTTTATTTTGAAGCCAGTTCAGCCACTTTCTTACTTGCAGACTGCTTTCGTCTCTTGTTGCCCTGCAGGGACAAAATTTGTTTTTTACGATTTGGGGGTGAAATCAATTTTTTAAAAACACCAGCTCCAAATTTCCTTTACAAAGAAATGTAATTTTAAATAGGGGGGGTTGGGGGGGGGGGTTTGGGGAAAATTATAAATGAGTGAAGAAAATTTTTTTTGCGTTTTGGGGGGTTTAGTAATTTTTATAACCCCATCATTCCAAAAACTCCTTACCAAAAATTAAAAATATTCTAAATATGATTGGGGGGTGAAAAAGATTTTTTTGGGGAGTTTGGGGGTAAAATAAACCCTTTTAAATATACCCTTGTTATTGTCTTCAATTGTATATCCCGGGGAAAAAGAGTTTCCCCTTTTTGCTAAATCTTTCTCAAAGTCAAAAAAATGAAATTTTTTCAGATTTTAAGTCCCCCATAAAACCCGAAATATGCAAGTGGGAATTTTTTGTTAACCACATAATTTCCAAACCCCTCTTTTTTATTATACAGATATCTTTTGCCACGGCAAGTTTTTAAAATTTACCCTTTTTTTCATGGGGAGAACTAGGGGGTGGTAACAAGCAAGGGGGGGGCGTAGGAATGGAAATGAGGTACGAGACAAGGGACTTCTTTTAGTGTTTTTGGACAACCCCAAAAAGCGGCAATCGTGTCCCCAGGGCCGTCGGCCTGTCATCCTTAAATCATTCCCTGTGCGTCTCATTTGAACCTCCATTTTCCTCATTGGCTGTTTTTCTGTGCCACCCAAAGGTTTCTGCTGTTTTCTTGTCGAACCGGAACCTCCCTGTTCCTCATTGGCATGGTTTTCTTGCCAACCCAAAGGTACTGGCCTAATCTTGCCCACCGGGAAACCCCCCTTTGTTCCCCAAATTTTCATGTTCTCGGGTTTCACCCAAAGGTTCTGCCGTCTAATCTAGTACAGCCTGCAGAGGGGTAAGTTCGGTTTTTTCCCCGGTGCAAAAAAGTGAAATGCCCCCCCGGGCCCTCAGCCATTAAATTTTTCCTTTTTAGGGCCCCCCCCATTTCTAGTTCATATTTTTTTAAAAATCATGAGCCTTTTTTATTTGGGGCCCTGACAGGAGTACTGCCCGTCCCGCCCCAATTTTTGGGACCCCAGCCAGTTTCCATGTGCCAAATTTTCCAAAACCATGGGGCGCACCCTCTATAACTTGCCCCCGCCCTGAACCTCCCGGGTTTCCCCCCCGGGAAAGTTCTTGTGTACCACATATAACACATATCAAAGCTTGCAAGAAGAAGGGGATAACTTGAAGTTCTTGGGTCTTTTTTCAAAAAGGAAATGGGGTTCCCGCCGTTACCCCATGCTATTTTCCCTATTTCCAATAACCCGGGGTCTTTTTAGTGTCAAAGGGGCTTTTGGAGCCCCCCCAATGCAGGGGTTCATGACAGTGCTACTGTGCACTTCCTATACTAAAACCCCCCCCCCCTTTTCCCATCCCGCCCCCCCTCTTTTTAGTTACTATTTTGGGAAAGGGAAGAAGATTTTTGCCTTACAGACAATTTTTTTTCACTTTAATTGTTCCGTATCCAATTTACTGTTATGGATGGTAATTAAAGCTTCTTTCACCCGTATAGGTATAAAATTTAAAACCGAACCTTCTTCCATATCTTTTAATTTGGGGAGTTTTTAAAACAAAAATTGAACCGAACCCACAACTGTTCGAAGTTCGAATCGAACTAAACTTTTACTGTTCCCAATCACTAATCAGAACTACCCTCTATCCTGGACAACCCCATCTCCCCAGGCACCAGGAAAAGACATCTGTTTTTTTTAGAAAGAGAACTAGACTCCCCCACAGTCAAACTTTCCCCCTGGCCTCAAAAGTCTTCCTCGCAAAAACCCTTCTTCCCAAGTCCTCTCACCTTGGGAAAAAACCCCAAGGGGCCCCCTTTAAATGGGCCCATGCAGGTGGGGCAGTGTTTATCCCTTTTTATGAAGAACGCACCCCAACGCAGTTTAAAACTGTTTCCTATTTGTGGAAATACCCCCCCCAAGCATTCCTGGAAAAATGGCCCGTTTTCCCGTTTTCACCCCCCGAAAACCCCCTTTTCCCCTTAAGGGGAGCACCCTTGTTGAAACGTGCCGTTTCCCCCTTTCCCCGACCACACCCGGGCATGCTCAGTTCTAATCTGGCCCCAGTTTTCAATCCCTGGTTTCCTTGGGTTCTGGGTTTCGCACTCTTCATTTATCCTTTCATGGTTTCCCAATACGGGGCTGGGCTATTTTTGTTTTCAAAAGCCTCTGCGTTTTTTCTTTCCCTCAAAGGGGAAAATTCTGAAAGAATTGTTTTTGTAAAATGCACCCAAAACCCCTGACACAACAGAATGGGGGTTTTCCCCCAAAGGGGAAAATCTTTTATTACATTCCATTTTTTCCCAAATTTGGGAAACGAGGAGAGATGCGTGTGGGTTTCTGGAAACGGCGCAACTCATACAGGAGGAGAACCACGAGTGCGCCCATGACCCGCCGTGTGGGTAGTGGAGGCACTCATAACATTACCTCAATACATTCTCACTCTCTTTTTGCCCCGATGGATTTTTAATCCCTTACCGCTGGAAGGCCCGTTTTTTGGGCCTTTTGACAGAGCCCCCGGTTTTTAAAACTGAAGTTCATTTATGTGAGAAAAAACTTTTTGACATTTTTCCTATTCAAGTGATTCAGAGATTGTTTCTCATGAAAACATTTTTCTTTAAGTTAAATAATACATTTTGTTTCCAAAAAATTTGTTTTTGGGGAAAAAATCAAAATAGTTATGAAAAATTTTCAAAAAAATTTGCCCAATTTTTTAAGTTCAAAAATTTTTGATGTATTACAGAAATTTTTTTTTCTCTCAAAAAAAGTTTTAAAAACTAGCATTTTAGCATATAAACTACTGTAGGTTTTAAAAATTTTTTTAAGTTTTTTTTTTTACCCCCATTTTGAAATTTAGTATTTGTTTTACTTTTCAAGAAAAAAAGCAAATTTGATTGTTTTAGGGACCAGTTCCCGTTCTGATGTGGGTTTTAGGGCTGTAAAGTTAATGACCCCTTTTAAGAAAATAGCCCTTTAAAATATTTAAAAAGCATTTTGGAAATTTGTTACTCCTTTAGAAATTTCAAAAGAAATTAAAGCAAAGTGGGGGTGAAAATTTTAAAATTTTTACTTTTTTTGCCAAAATTTTTTAATTTTTTATTCAAAATTTTTCACTGGAACACACTAGAGGGACCTTTAAATGCAACTCAAAAATCAATTCCCCCAAATTTGCCATTTTCCCGAGATATCCCCTATGTGGTACTTGGCTCAACCCCAAGCCCCCGAATAGAGAAACACCTATCGGGCTCTGGGGTTCATTTTTATTACGATTTTTTTTTAGGACCATTTCAGGTTTTTCGGACACCCCGGGGGTGCCCAAAATAAATTCCCCTAAAAACCCCATATTGGAAATTACACCCCTTAAGGAAATTTTGTTCCCCGGGGGGCAGTGGTTTTTTCAACCCCAAAGGTGGTTTACAAATTTTTTTTAGCGATAGGCTCTGAAAATAAAAAAAAATATTTTTTCTAGTAATTTGCAATTTTAGCTGACAATGTTTAATTTTTACATGGTATCCTGGAAAAAAAGCATCCCAAATTGTGTTACGCAATTTCTTCCAAGTTCGGCAATATCCTGTATGTGGGTGTAAACTGCTGTCTGGGCGCATGGCAGGGCATATAAGGGAGGATTCGCGATTTGGCTTTTAGAACGCAGATTTTGGTAGGTGCCATGTCGCATTTGCAATGCCCCCAAAGTACCAGAAAAGGTGAAACCTTCCAGAAGTTGCACCATTTTGGATTCAACACCCCTCATGGATCTCATATAGGAGTATATTGTGCATTTTGGGTGCACAGGTGTTCCATAGTTTTTTTAACGTTGGGCCATGAAAATGGGGGGTAAAAAACACAGTGCCGTCATTGTTTTTTTAGGCTTCATTTTTACAGTGATCGCCGTACGGGATAAACGACAAGATAACTTTACTATGTGGCTCGGTGCAATTGCAATGATATCCATTTTATATAGTTTTTTTATGTTTTATGACTTTTACACAACAGAAATGAGTTTATAAAAAATTTATGTTGTCATAGTCTGACAGCCATAACTTTTTTATTTTTCTGTATACGGAGCTGATTATGGGTTTGTTTTTTGCAGGATGAGTTGATGTTTTATTGGTACCATTATGGGGTTCATATGACACTTTGATCACTTTTTATTAAGGTTTTTGTGAGGTATTTTTAACAAAATATAGCAACCCTGGTAGTGTTTTTTATTTTTATTTTTTACAACGGTCACCGCGCAGTATAAATGACATCCTAACTTTACTCAGCAGGTTGATACAATTACAGCGATACCCAATTTGTATATTTTGTTTATGTTTTACTTCTTTTACACAATAAAAACACTTATATTCAAAAAGAAAGCACGTTTTTGTGTCGCCATAGTCTGAGAGCCATAACTTTTTTATTTTTCTGTTTACGGAGCGGTGTAGTGGTTTGTTTTTTGCAGGATGAGTTGACATTTTTTTTAGTATCTTTTTTTGGGGGGGACAAGGCTTTTTGATTGCTTTTAAATCTATTTTTTGGAAGGCAAGGTGACGAAAATACAGCATTTTACATTTTTCCGTATACAGAGCTTTGTAAGGACTTTTTTTTGCGGGATGAACTAACATTTTAATTGGCACCACTTTGGTGTTTATATGAGTTTTTGATCACTTTTTATTCCATTTTACATGCTGCGGGATGAACAAAAATCGCAATTCTGTGACTGTCTTTTTGTTACATTTTTTACGGCGTTCACTGTACGGGTTAATTACATAGTTACATAATTTGTCAGGCCGAAAAAGACATACGTCCATCCAGTTCAGCTCATTTGTTAAAGTGTTGCTAAAGTGTTAAAGTGTTGATCCAGAGGAAGGCAAAAACCCCCATGAGGTAGAAGCCAATTGTCCTCATGTTAGGGAAAAAATTCCTTCCTGACTCCAATCTGGCAATCGGAATAAATCCCTGGATCAACGACCCCTCTCCAGAATCCTGGTCACTACAACTTGTTATATTGCATCTAGAAATGTATCCAGACCCTTCTTCAGAATCCTAGTCACTATAACTTGTTATATTATCACACTCCAGAAATGCATCCAAGCCTTCTTGACTCCTGTTAGTGAATTCACCATGACAATTTCCTCTGGCAGAGAGTTCCACAGTCTCACCGCTCTAACAGTAAATAATCCCTTTCTATGTTTATGTAGAAACTTTCTTTCCTCAAGACCCCTTGTTCTAGATACAGTCCTGGGTATAAATAAATCTTTAGCGAGATCACTATATTGGCCCTTAATATAGTTAAACATATTTATTATGTCCCCCCGAAGCCGTCTTTTCTCTAAACTAAATGACCCTAACCTTGCTAATCTTTCTGGATATTGCAGTCCACCCAGGCCTTTAATTATTTTTGTTGCCCGCCTTTGTACCTGTTCTAGCTCTACAATGTCTTTTCTGTGTACTGGTGCCCAAAACTGTACACAATATTCCATGTGTGGTCTAACCAGTGACTTGTATAGTGGGAGAATAATGTTCCCATCATGTGCATCTATGCCCCTTTTAATACACCCCATGAACCTATTAGCCTTGGCAGCTCCTGCCTGACACTGGCTGCTACAGTTAAGTTTACTGTCCACTAGGATTCCCAAGTCCTTCTCCATGTCACTTTTACCCAGCATTTTTCCATGTAACATGTAATCATGTATTGGATTTTTCCTCCCCATGTGCATAACCTTGCATTTATCAGTGTTAAACCTCATCTGCCACTTCTCTGCCCAGGCCTCCAACCTATCCAGATCCCTTTGTAATAACACATTATCCTCTATTGTGTGGATTCCTTTACAGAGCTTAGTATCATCTGCAAAGATCGATATCTACTGTGCATCCTGTGTAAGATCATTTATGAAAATATTAAAGAGGATAGGGCACAATACTGAGCCCTGTGGTACCCCACTAGTAACAGGGATCCAGTCTGAGTATGCACCGTTAATTACCACCCTTCGTTTTCTATCAGTGAGCCAGTTGCTTACCCACTTGCTCACATTTTCCTCCAGTCCAAGCATTCTCATTTTACTTACCAACCTTTTATGGGGCACAGTATCAAATGCTTTAGAAAAATCGAGATATATGACATCCAATGCCTCACTCTGATCCAATCTAGAACTAAACCTCCTCATAGAAGCTGATGAGATTAGTCTGACAGGGACGATCCTTCATAAACCCAATGCTGGAACGGCTTATACATTTATTTTCAGTGAGATACTCTAGGATAGTATCTCTTAGAAATCCTTCAAACATTTTACCCACAACAGAGGTTAAGCTTACCGACCCATAGTTTCCAGGATCACTTTTTGACCCCTTTTTGAATATTGGCACCACATTTGCTATGCACCACTCCTTTGGGGCATACCCCGTTATTACACAGTCCATAAATATTAAAAATAGGGGCCTATCGAACACATTACTTAACTCCCTTAGGACACGTGGGTGTATACCGTTAGGGCCTGAGGATTTGTCTATTTTAATCTTCCTAAGGCGGAGCTGCACTTCTTCCTGGGTTAGACAAGAAACTTTTAAGTTGGAATTTACCTCCTCCCTTTGCTCATCAACAGGAAGCTCATCCTCCTCGTAAATACAGTGGAGAAGAAATTGTTTAATAGGTTTGCTTTTTTCTCTATAGTCTCTCCCTCTGTACTTTTTAAAGGGCCAACATTTTCTTTTTTAATCTTTTTACTATTTATATAGTTAAAAAATATTTTGGGGTTAGTTTTACTTTCTATGGCAATATGTCTTTCTGTCTCCAGCTCTACTGCCTTTATCTTTATTTTACACACTTTATTTTCTTCCCTATATCTTCTTAGCGCCTCTTCACTGCCCTCCTGTTTTAGTAGGTGAAACGCTTTCTTTTTGTTTTTTATTGCCTCCTTTACATCTCTGTTGATCCACATTGGGTTTTTCCTGTTTCTAATTATTTTTTTACCATATGGTGTGTACCTCTCACAGTGGTAGCCTAATATGTTTTTAAAGATCTACCTTTTTATTTTTTGTTCTGCTATTTTTAAACACCTTTTCCCAGTCAATTCAGTTTAGTGCCTCTCTAAGCAGGGTAAAATTAGCCTTCCTCAAATTCAGTGTTTTTGTGGCTCCATGACAAAAAGCTCTATTGAAGGATAAATGGAAGTTTATTATATTATGGTCACTAGTCCCTAGGTGCCCCTCAACCTGAACCTTTGTTACTCTTCAGGTCTATTAGTCAATATTAAGTCTAGAAAGGCCTTTCCTCTAGTCGGTTCCTGCACCATTTGGGAAAGGTAATTATCTTTAGTTATAGATAGAGATGGGCGAATTTCTCAAAAATTAGATTCGGTCACTTCGCCGAATTTTTCGAAAAAATTCGTTTCGGTCCGAATTACTTTGGCACGAATTGCGTTAAAAAGCAGCTATTTCCAGGCTGCACAGAGCCTGCGGGGTGCTGTAGAATATTGTGCCATGCTTAAATATGCAGAGGGAGCTTGGTTTGGTCTTCATACAATGTTGCGTTTTAGTATGACACGTAGATGACTGCGCCGCTCTTAGAAATCGCTTCACTATAAAATTCCCTGGGCACTTAAGAGGGCAAAACTGACCAAAAAAACTCAAGCGGAATGTAGCCTGATAAAGTCATGCCAGCGAACGCTGGAAAGAAACAAGCTGAGAGCTCAGGTGGCAACATTAGTGACATAGTGTGGAGGTGACGGCGGCAGCCACAGCAGCATGAGGTCAGGCAGTGGCACAATGACATTCTGGAGGTGGCAAAACACGAGGAAGCCACAGAGTGGCACAATGACTGAGAGCGGAGGTCACGGCGGCAGCAATATGAGGTCAGGCAGTGGCACAATGACATTCTGGAGGTGGCAAAACAGGAGGAAGCCACAGAATGGCACAATCACACAGTGTGGAGGTCACGACAGCAGCAGCATGAGATCAGGCAGTGGCACAATGACATTCTGGAGGCGGCAAAACAGTATTAGGCCACAGAGTGGCACAATCACACAGTGTGGAGGTCACGGGGGCAGCAGTATGAGATCAGGCAGTGGCACAATGACATTCTGGAGGCGGCTAAACAGTATTAGGCCACAGAGTGGCACAATGATACAGTGTGGAGGTCACGACAGCAGCAGCATGAGGATCAGTTAGCAGTGGCACTCTGACATTCTGGAGGTGGCATAAACAGTATTAGGCACAGAGTGGCACAATCACACAGTGTGGAGAGTGTCACGACAGCAGAAGCATGAGATTATGGCAGTGCACAATGACAAATTCTGGAGGTGGCAAAAACTGGAGGAAGACAGAGTGGCACAATGATGAGTGCGGAGGTCACGGCGGCAGCAGCATGAGGTATAGGCAGTAGCACAATGACACAGTGGGGGAGGACATGGCAGCTCAGCCACTGCTAGCACGCATGAGGTCAGACAGTGGCACAATGACACAGTGATGGATGTCACGGCATCAGCTATCTGATGCAGAAGCATGAGTCATGAGTGCACAATGCAGAGTGTTGAGGTGGGTGGCAATACCAGTCCTGGTAAGATGGTGGTAGGCAGATGGAGAAACTGTAAGCAGATGTGTGGCATCAGGTGGGTGGCGTATCAGAATAGTGGCTGAGGCAGGTAGTTTGAACCCAGACTAACGCCTAAGGCAGTGGAGTGTGGAAAACCATGACGATACACGCCTGATTCATCTTGGACAAAGGTCGTCGTTCCACATTTCCCGTGACAAAAATTAGGGGTTCTCCTTGGGGTAACGATGGCCCCCGCCGGACTGAACACCCGCTCTGATGCCACACTACTCGGCCGGGCAGGACAGGCTTCTCCACTGCAAACTCGGCCAAGTTGCGGCCAAACATCCAGTTTGGCTGCCCTCAGTTGTTCCAGCGAGGGGTCCAATAGGGTGGAGAGCCAGAAGTCATCCTCTGCCGGTTTGCTGATATTCGGCTGTCATAGCAGGCAAAATAAGCATTGCTGCGGGCCATCTGCACATGTGACTCGAGGGGCTCCCTGCCTTTCCCATTTCCACTATATACTGCCACATGGTGCTGGGGGGTCATCTGCCTAGTCTTCCTATCTCCATATCACCTCCTCCAGTGCTCTGCTCATACTCTCTTTCACATGGGTAGAAAATCCACTCATTTCACAGACAATGCTTCCTGCTCCAATGTCCTCCTCCTCCTCCTCATTTCTGTCCCCACCGGAATTCATGTGGCCATCAGAGATTGTTAGTCGGCCACGTCTCCAGTCCCCTGCCAGACAGATTTTTCAGGCATTGTTTCCAGGGCATGGAAGCAGTCGAATGACGTTATTCATCCCGTAGTCCTGGCGACTGACAACATAACGTGGCCTCCTCGAATGCCTAACAAACGGCAGGTGTCACGCATTGAGCTGCCACTGGCTGACATCAAAGTTCACAGGGGGGTAATTCTGTCTGCATGGCATCATCAAAAATTCGTTAAAGGCCTTTCTCTGTTCATACAGTCGGTCCTCATGTTGCAGGCTGGAATTCAGCGTGTGGAAACATCGCCATATCAGAGTGTGTTGGGGAAGGCCGTTCTGCCCCCCTGCAACTCGAGGAGGGTGTTCCTCTCTGTGCAGTGCGGACACCATGTTCCTCCAATTGTCCATCACCATGGTTACGATTTGCAGTTGGCGCGGAGAAAGCACACATCGATTCTTGCTGCATGACGCGGAGCAGTTCATCCCATGAGAGACTTCGTTCGCCGAGGCAAGCCAGGTGTTGAACTGCTGACACCGCTGTGCCTACACAGTGGTATGATGGAGCAGTACTTGTGGAGGGCTGAGATGGTGGTGGTGGTGTAGGAGGAGGAGGCAGACATTGGCGCAGGTGCAGCAGTTTGACAACGTGGAGGAGAAAGCGGCATCTCATGTCCAAAGTTGTTGGTGTGCCTGGGCTGGAAGCACATTCACCCAGTGGGCGTAAAGGACATGTACTGGCCCT
Source organism: Phyllomedusa bahiana (assembly GCA_025379985.1). Classification (NCBI taxonomy): domain Eukaryota; kingdom Metazoa; phylum Chordata; class Amphibia; order Anura; family Hylidae; genus Phyllomedusa; species Phyllomedusa bahiana. Next base: position 51,298 of record JAODAL010025203.1, read on the forward strand.
GAACCGTAGTTACAGCTCTCAGAGTACGCGCTGCCGTGCGCCTTGGAACAAAGATAAGCTAAAGGACTGGTACTGGTGCTGGTACTGCCTTTTTGTGAAAGAAATTTACGGCTTTGGAACTCTCCATCTCGGCTCAGGCACTAGCCATTGTGCTCTGAATGTGCAGAGTCCACCATTTGGAAAAGGGAGGGACTGCCAGTACCAAACAAACATTGAAAAGGAGCACGGTCAGCTGCTTGCACCTTAGGATGGTTGGACGACATATGTTGTTCTTTGCATCGCACTCGCTGAACGACTGCTGGCGCCTATGAGTAGCGAGTGAGCAGGAGCCATCTGGACGGGAGATGATGGTCAAAGAGAATCAGACTCCCTTCTGCATGAGGTGGTGGAGCCTGACTGGCTGCAATGGCATGCGATGCACACTGGGCGCTGCTGCTTGTGCTCGTAGCGGCGGCGGCAGGATGGACCCACCACATCTGAGCCACGTTTCTCCAGGCCACCGGATGGTGACTAGCGACATGTGTTGACGCAGGGCCGTGTTGCCAACGTTAGCTCCCTGGCCACGATTCACCTTTCTGCACACACGATTCTACTTATACCCATATTCGGCTCCTCCGGGAGTCTTAGCAAAGAACTGCCACACCGCCGAGTATGGGATTTACTGACAACGCTCTGACACTGAGTGACTACTGCCGTCGCTGCTCATCGCTGAGCCCTGTGATGCTACTTTTTGGACCTGCGAAGCGGGTTTTTTACCCGTGGCCATTGGCTCCCGACCTCACACTGTGCTATCCTGCTGTCTCACGGCCAACACGACCCACTTGATGGCTGCGATGAGCCTGACGCGCAAGCTGGACGCCTCTTATCATGACACGATGATGAAGCCCTTGCTCACCCGGCTCCAAGTGCGCGGTCGGACTACATCATCATCTATTTGTGTTCATCGTCACTGCTGTCCGATCACGGTCTATGGTATGCCGAGGTGACCTCTCACAACATGACCTCCCATGCCACTCTCCACATCATAACTTTGCTGCCTACTGCATGAAGCAGGCGATATTGGCCCCCATTTCTTTGTGCCAAGTAGATGACTGACTGCCCTCCTCAAATTGTTCATCCTCGTATATAGTGGAGCATGAGCCCAGAGACAATGTAGATATCTGGCTGAGGGAACGATTGAGACAGAGGGCGGGCTTGAGGACAGGTGAGGGCCAGCTGACCCCCCCCCCAAAAAAAACCCCCCCCCGCTCCCGGGCCATGCCAACTAATGGTTTTGTCTGTGGTTCCCACCGACTTGGCTGGGGTTGTCAGAGGTCATCTGGGAGGAAGAGGATGACCTTGTATCCAATCAAGAACCCTTGGGTTGCCTGAACAACCACGGCCGCTAGATGACAGCGGCAGTTGTTTATGGGAAGGGCGTCACGGAGTGACCCCTGCTGCGACGTTCCCCTTGCTGTGCTGCGGGGACAGGACTTGTTCAAGGAAGGTTTGTGCCACGCCACTCGCAGTGCAGAGCCTGCCACCTCTCTTTCTGGGCTTACAGTTTGTTCTAAAATGTACAGACACTGTTTGTGATGATTATCTGTATATGATATCATATATATCAATGTTTTTGATCATCAAAGGAACCATAACAAGCTTGGGTAACCCTTGGATATAAAATTGTGCGCCACAAATGGCCAGGAAAATTTTACTTGTATGTGTCGTTTAAAACACTGTGTGTTTTTACTAAATGTAAAAGCACAAACGATTCTTAATTAACCTTCAGACTGAATTGGCTACAGGAAAATGTATATATTTTGGGCGTGAAAAAGAGGTTTATTTTTGTCAGCACACAGCAAATCAACGCTTAATAACCATGATGTAAATGTGCGGCATAGATTGAGCGCACAAATAGAAGCTTTGTTAGAGTGTTACAATGCGTGTGTTTACGCACACAAACAAGAGGTACAGTTGTAATTAACCTTTGCTTGGTGAATTAGGCTACAGAAAAATTTTATATTTTGGCAGTGAATATGCGGTTTATTTTGTCAGCACACCAGCAAAACAACGCTTTATTACCCGGACTGTAAATTGCCGCCAAGATGAGGCACAAAATAGTTGCTTTGTAGCGTGTTTACCAATTGGTGTTTTCTACGCACACACACACAAGAGATACAGTTGTTAATTAACTTTGCTTGAGTGAATTAGGTTAAAGGAAAAATTTATATATTTTGGCGTGAAAAAAGACGGTTTATTTTTTTGAGCACACCACCAAAACAACGCTTAATTAACCCCAGGATGTTAATTTCGCCAAAGAATTGAGACCGCACAAAATAGTAGCTTTGTAGCGTGTTACAATTGTGTGTTTTCTACGCCACACAACAAGAGATACTGTTGTAATTAACTTTGCTTGTGAATTAGAGGCAACAGGAAAATATTTATATTTTTGGCGTTGTAAAATAAAGACGGTTTATTTTTGTCAGTCACTCCACAAAATACAACGTTAATTAAACCCCTGGATGTAAATTGCGCCAAAGAATTGAGCCTACAAACTAGTAGTTTGTAGTGTGTTACAATTGAGTGTTTTCTACGTCCACACAACCAGAGATAACAGTTGTATTTAAACTTTTGTTTGTGAATTAGGCTACAGGAAAAATTTATATATTTTGGCGTGAAAAAGACGGTTTATTCTTTCAGCTCTCCCAGCAAAAACAACGCTTAATTAACCTGGATGTAAATTGCGCACAAAGAATGAGCCGCACAAATAGTAGATTCTGTAGCGTGTTACAATGCGTGTTTTCTACGCCACAAAAACAAGAGATACAGTTGTAAATAAACCTTTGTTGTGAATTAGGTTACAGGAAAAATTTATATATTTTGGTGTTAGAAAAAGGACGGTTTATGGGGTCACACACCTGCAAAAACAACGCTTAATTTACCCCTGGATGGTAAAATTGCGCAATAGATTGAGCAGCCAAAAATGAAGTGGTATTTGTATTGTAAAAACTGCTGTTTCTTTAAATGAATACAATGGAACTGGCTTAGATCCCACTTGGATATTGAATGTATATTGGCAGCTGCAGTGGACGCATAGGATTTAGATCAATACCCCAAAAATTAGAAAATAGAACATTAAGAGACAGTCTTGATGCTAGCTTGAGACTCCACAGAAATCGCTATATACAAAATTCAATTTCTTCAGTCAAGAGCTATGAGCCGCGGCAGCACCTTCCCTGATCAGTACAGTGAGAGCGGTATGAGCTCCAGCGTCGCGCCCGGGACTTATATAGTGCGGTGACAATCACAACCCACCGGGCTCTATGATTGGCTACCTCTGCACATGTTCATTACTGGCTTGGCACTTCTTCCTTCCAGAGCTGCTTTCGCCCCATGTAGCGACCATGTGTGCTCGCAGCCCATTTGATCCAATCAAAGCACACTTAGTTACACCGAAGTACCCCAAGTTCGATCTTTTTTAGTTCCGTAACCGAAGGTTTTCTGAAATTCTAAAACGAATTCCACTTCGTTAGAATCGATTTAGCCCATCCTCTAGTTTTAGACAAAAAACCTGTTTCTTTGTGAGAGCTACAGGTTTCAGAATTCCAAGTTATGTCGGGGTAGTTAAAGTGACCGATTAACAACCTCATCTGATTAGGATGCTTCATCATATTTGCCTGTGGTGCTAATCTTCTATGGGTTATGTTATATTTTGGAGGGCCTATTGCAGATCTATAGAATTATATTACTGTTACTACCCCAAGTATATTTACCCCATAATGATTATTACCTGTTCACTCCTGTACACTATATCCTCTGCAGTGTTGGCTTCAGACGGATTGTACATAGAGACAGACACCTCCCCTTCTGTTGTTATGGTCACTTCTAAAAAGACTGTACCCTGAAGTTAATCGCCCAGTCGTAGCTCTCGTCCAGCCATGTCTCAAGTTATCCCACTATTTCTTTTTTTTTTCTGCAAGTTATACTTCTAGTTCATTTATTTTGTTGGTCAGACTCCGGGCATTGGTCAGCAAGCATTTAGAGATTTATCAGTTTTTATTCCGTTCTCCCTATTCTTTTTAACTATTGCTACGACCCTTCCTCCAACTCCACCCCTGATTTATTACTAATTCCCAGCTTCTATCTTCACTATCTTCTCGCTATATCTGTAGTTTCCCTCCCCTACCCCAGTCCCTTGTTTAATATTCCCTCCAGCTTCCTAGCAATTTTGTCCCCAATACAGACTGCCCCTCCCCATTTAGGTGCAGCCCGTCCCTAGCATAGAGCTGTAGCCAACACAGAAGTCAGCCCAGGTCTCCACAAACCCACATCCCTCTTTCCTAACAATTTTTGAGCCACTTATTCACTCTTATATATCTCCCTATGCCTCTCTGGTGTGGCCCAGTGGAACAGGTAATTATTTCTGAAAAATATTTTACAATTGGAGTCCTTGCCTGAGCTTTTTGCCTAAGTCCTGAAATAATTTTTAAGGACACTCACCTACCTCTAACTTTGTATTGGTGCAATGTGGATCATGACAGCTGGATTCTCACCAGCCCCCCCAGAAAATCTGTCAGCCCGATCGCGATATGTCGAACCCAGGCCAGATAAACAACATACTGTTCGACGATCCCGGTCTTTGTGGCAGATTGCCCTGTCTGTGCCCCTTATAATGGAGCATAATGGAATTAACTTGACATTTATAGGTTGGGTCGTTACATATGCGGCGATACCAAATATGGGTATTTTATTTATTTTTAATCTTTTTTGGGGCGATTGGTGTTTGTAAAGGGGAAAAGGGCGGTGTACGTGTTCTTATTTTATTTTTCGTGTTTGTGTTTTACTTTTTTATACTTATTTCACTTTTCCCAAGAGGGAATTGTATGAGCGATCTCCAAATCGCTAATACAAGAGGAGATCTGTACCATTACTGCTGTGTATCGGTCTCCATGGTGACTGTCAATCACCATGCCCACAATGCATTGCGGGCATGGTGACGTGACCGGACAACCCGGATAGCTTTATTGAAAGCATAGGGCTGTAGGGGTTAAGTGGGACCAGCCATGCAGCGGCATCTGTGCCGCTCACTGCTACGATCGCGGGCAGAAGGAGCTCACTCCTCCTGCCTGCAGCTTCGATGGCACGAAGGTCGCGCCATCGAAGGGTTAATCACGCGCGGCCGGAGCTCAATCCGGCCGCTGGGTGATGCGGTGAATAATAGCGGCCAGAGCACAAGATTCTATGAAGGTGACATTTGCAGTGTGGCCTTTTTAATTCCTTAGAGAGAACAAAGTTGGATGCCTTGGATGCTCTTTATCTGCACACTTCGGGTAGCTATGTAACCCAGGATGTTTACGTTTGATTTCCTGACGTGGAATCAGTGTCTAAAAAGTTTAGATTCGGAATGTAAAATGTTGTGGCATATTTTGCTGCTTTTTTGCCACAGACTCAAGTAATTTTAATGGGACTTATATGTGTCTTGGCGGTCTGACATAATCCGAGTGGATTTTACATCAGAGAAGTGACATCACTTTTTTCCCTAACACATGTATTCCCAGTTAAGTCAATGCAATTGGATTGTGACATGAAATCTGTGCTGAATTCTGTGTCAAAATCTTTTGTGTAAACATTCCTAAGTGTACCACATAGGGCCACTTATCTTACAACTATGGCACCTTAAGCTGCAGGTGTAAATGACATCATGATTATGTCATACCTGAATACACAGTCCACACTGCCTCAGTCAGTCTTCTAGGTCACGGGTGTCAAACACAAGGCCCGCGGGCCACATCCGGCCCGCAGCCTTGTGTTTGCCGGCCCGACGATCTCCCTGACTCGCACGGTTGTTTGACCACAGCCGCGCAGAGTCAGTTCACAGCAGCTACTTGCTCGGTCGCAAGCTGCTAGTTCAGGGAGCAGGCAGGAGGGTTAGTTTCCCTCCTTCCTTTCTCCACTTTTTTATGTACAAAAGCTCGGACGAGTCTGTACATATGACATCGCAGGGGGCATGACGCGCCGCTTTACTCATGCCACCTGTGACGCAGAGGCTGCCGACCGAGGAGATCTCTGGGAGCTGCATGACGGCATAAGCGGCGCGACGTCACACTGCTTACACCGTACACCTGCTCCAGGACCGGACCGGGTTGCGCGGCACTTCCACCAGGTAAGTAGTTTTTTTTTTTTTATAATCATTAGGGGGGGCTGTGGGGACATTATATGGCTGTGTGGGCATTTATATGTACTGGGGGGGCTGTGGGGCATTTATATGGCTACTGGGGGTGCTGTGGGGCATCTATATGGCTACTGGAGGGACTGTGGGGCATCTATATAGCTGCTGTGGGGGCTGTGGGGCATCTATATGGCTGCTGTGGGGCATCTATATGGCTACTGTGGAGGCTGTGGGGCATCTATATAGCTGCTGTGGGGGCTGGGGGGCATCTATATGGCTACTGTGGGGGCTGCGGGGCATCTATATGGCTACTGTGGGGGCTGTGGGGCATCTACATGGCTGCTGCGGGGCATCTATATGGCTACTGGGGGAGCTGTGGGGAATCTATATGGCTCCTGGGGGAGCTGTGTGGCATCTATATGGCTACTGGGTGGGCTGTGGGACATCTATATGGCTACTGGGAGGCTATGGGGCATCTACATGGCTACTGGGGGGCTATGGGGCATCTACATGGCTACTGGGAGGATATGGGGCATCTACATGGCTACTGGGGGGCTATGGGAAATCTACATGGCTACTGGGGTCTATGGGGAATCTATTTGGCTACTGGGGGGCTGTGGGACATCTTCCTGGCTACTGGGGTGGGGCTATATGGGGCATGTACATGACTACAGGGGGCTATGGGGCATCTGCATGGCTAGAGGGGGCTATCGGGGACCTGTACCTGGCTACAGGGGACTATATGGGGCATCTGCCTGGCTAGAGGGGGCTATATGGGGCATGTACCTGGCTACAGGGGACTATATGGGGCATGTACTTGGCTACAGGGGACTGTATGGGGCATGTGCCTGGCTACAGGGGGCTATGTGGGTTATCTCCCTTGCTACAGGGTGCTATGTGGGGCATCTCCCTGGCTACAGGGGGGCTGTATGGGGCATATTACCTGGCTGCAGGAGGCATATTACTACCTGGCTACAGGGGTAAAATACCTATCTATCTACATGGGCAGATATACCTGTCATCTACAGGGGGCTTTATACCCACTTATCTACCTACAAGGGTCATATGTACCTATCTATCTATGGGGGGCAATATATTCTTCCTGGTTCCCCTCAGGGGGCTTATTATAATAGCAATACTGTACAAATGTAACAGTTAAGGAGAAATTTACACAGTTCTAAAATTATGTCGGCCCTTTAAGGACCTTTAAGGTATGCCATGAGGCTGATGTGGCCCCCGGTGAAAACGAGTTTGACACACCTGTTCTAGGTCATATAGATGTTATATGGATCTGCCCTCCAGCTGTCACAGTGGGCCCAGTAAGGTGCAGATCACCAGCAATAGAGGACTTCCTGATGGTTTCATAACCGCAGCCTGTTAGGGCCATGTGAACACAAACCGCTCAAGCATAGTGCAGAACAGAGAGCAGAGCAAAGTGGGGCAACAGCCAATCATGGGTGAGGTGGTTAAAGGGGTTGTCTCGCTCCAGCATTTGGCAGCCTTTTCTGCTGGTTGCCAAGCAGAGCATGTGAAATGGAGGGGCGTGTTTCTCCTCCCAGCAGGGAGTATCTTCATTCTCTGCAGATGCAGTCTGCATGTGATGATTCATTCTGTGTGAGCTGGGGAAAGGGAGAGGTTCTCAGCTATCC